>VZSC01016581.1:1431680-1483854 GCA_013398225.1 Steatornis caripensis | reverse complement strand
AAGGAGACTCCACAACCTCCCTGCGCAGCCTGTTCCAGTGCTCTGTTACCCTCACAGTAAAGAAGTTCCTCCTCATGTTCTCAAAGGGAGTTCAGAACCTTAACCAACTTTATGTGCTAGTCTTAAATCTACTTTCAACCAAAACTGAAGAAAATTAGCTAGGCTTAAATAGAAAGGTTTAGAGTTTACTGGGTTTTATTTCTTCTCTCAGCAGGCCAGTTAAATGTAATTCAGTAGAGGCAGGGGAAAAAAAGCTTGGTAAACTGTCATGAATTCCATTGGAAATAGACTTCATTCTTAAGGGCAATGTAACACCTTTTAAAAATCTTCAAAATATGTATTTATTCTTATCACATGTTCTTTCTGATGAATTCTATGGTTTCTTCGGTTCAGAATGCATTATAATGACTCTGAATGTTGGGGCATGTTTACTTGTACATCGGTAACTCCCTGATTTTTAGGAATTGTCCGCTACAAAATGTGAGGGCTAAGGAATGAGCTTGAGCACTAGACCTCTTATTTGCCTGTGCCATAGTAATGTTAGTCTGTCCCTTGGCTGTATTTTGGAGAGCTTCAACTAGTTCTCTCCAGGAGAGAGAGACAGACAGTGTCATAGATAAATCTCCTCCAGATTCCAAGTATTGTTTTCTCCATTATGCCAACAGGGTTTGCATCTTTCACATGATCTCCTGTTTATCTCAAAGCATGCATGAAAACCTTTAGTTTTGTGTAGTTTTATGCATAAAAACGTACTGCTTCAGTATGTTTTAGTGCTCCAGTACAGCACTTATGGTATTTCAGACATTCTTAAGTGGAAAAAAGAGATCAAGGACCAAATGCCATGTAGTATGTGGCCTAAGCCTCTACTCTGGAATGCTTCTCCCTTGATAAATCGGTTAAGCTGTTGTAGCTGTATTTTGTCATGTTACTGCAAAATGGATTGGTAGTTAAATGAAAGGTTTCAGAATGCTGTAGAAAAATAGTTTACTAGTGTAAGAGGTAACACAATGAAACAGCAAATAAAAGTAGTTATAAAATAGTAAAATATGTATTGCAATAGAATGATGACTGCAGAAAAAATAGAAAATGTTTGGACTTGGTGCACAAAAACAGTTTGTGGCATGACGTACAGCCTTAATATTTCAGAATTAAAATACTGTGAAAAATAAAAATGACAGTGCTTTGCAGATGAGGTAAAGCATAAAATATATGACAGGCTGTCTACAACATACTCTAGGATTTATGTTGTAGATAGGTACTGCTGTTTATTGCTAATCGATTAGAAGAACATGTCTTTGCTATTAATTTAAAAGTATATTTAAAATAAGTTTTTACTTACTCTCAGGAGCAATCATAATGCTTAAACTTCTAAAGCCCACTGCCTTTACATGACTCTTCATTAGACACTCAGAATACTGAAATAAACCCTATAAACCACACATTTTAAGTTCTGAGAAGGCTTGGTGAATAAACATCATACTTCAGTTTATTTTTTAACTTTTCCAACTGTGGAATAATATATAGTCATTGGACTCGCGAAGGCTCCACTGCAGTAATATTCATTAAGAGTTTTTACTCTGATCCAAGTCCAGCCTCTCGTATTTTGTTTGAAAGACTATGGTGTCACAAAAACACCATGCTAATTAATTGGCCTCTTCAGAAGCCAAATACTGAAGCAGCGTTTTGGATTGGTTTAATCTCCCATTGCTTTATTCATGTTCTGTCCCTATGCTCTGTTCTGCAGAGAACTGCTTGAATTCTTGGAGGAGAATTGGGAATTGAATTGTTTAATAAAAAAAAGAATGGAAATGGATTCATGTTAGCAGACTTCAAAGAGAAAATTCAATAAATGGTTTTAAATTTAAGTAGGTCCAATATTATGCTTTAAGCTGCTTGCAAGTTGATGACCTGTAGCTTGAGAACTTTAAAGAACATGCCAAACTTGTGCTTACAGTAAGTCATAATGTTTGGAGGCTGTTCCTGTACATCGATACTGCATACTGCATCATTGCCCCCTCTTTCACAAAATATGGTGGGTTGCAGGTTGTTACGTTTGTTTATTTCTCTTATGTTTGTACAATTACACAAACTCTGACTCTGTTGTTAGTGGTAGTAGCTGAATTGCAGAGTCTTGGCCGCCTTAAACTTCAGCTCTTCCACAGGGCTTTTGAGGATAAGCACGGTTTCCAAAGAGCACAGAGAGAGCCCAGGAGAGAATACTCACTAGGGAGTGTATCATCTTTGTGTAGTCTGCATAAAGTTCCTCACCCTATGAATCACAAGCCTCACTATCTCATGCCAATGTTTTGTACTAGCATGCCGTATAAAACCTTTTAACCCTGTAAGATGTAGTTCTCCGCAACAATTTATCCTTTGTTGGGTCGTGATACAGTTCCCATGGCACTTTTCAGAAATGATTGATGGTAAATGACTCAAATTTAAGAGAACTTCAACAGGCTTTTGTATTTTGTAGGTGACATTTTCTATTATGGCGAAGAGCTCTACTGTGTAGCTGGAACTGAAAATGGTGAGTTGTCATTCCTTGATATAATTTTAAGTAGCTGTTAAAAACCAACCAACAAAAAAAAATTTTGAGGTTCTTGCACTTGTATTTTAAGCAGGATACTTGCCAGCAATGAAGGAAAACACATGGTATAGTCAATAATTTACTCGTAGCCTAGTTAATAACAATAAGCAAGCAATAATAAACCATAGCCAGTACATTTTACCAAGCTGTATATATCCCTCTTGAACTGTTCTCCTTGCTTCTTGATTTTGTGTGGAGTCCCAAGATTGATGGCTATTTTTGCCTAGGTGGAGTTTCACAACAAGACATTAGTGTCCCCAGTTCTGTCAACGAGGTGTTATTCCTGATGGTGTTGTAGTCACCTTCACCTTTAGGTTCCCTGGAGCCACATGTACGCATTTGCAACAGCAGCTGGCTTACCTTCTCATTTTTCTTTAGTCTGCAACTTTCTGCTATCCCTCAGTTTTGGTGCACATTCTAACCAAAGTATCGTAGTTCATCATGTATTTCCTGCTCTGCTAACCTTTAGTTAAAATGTTAGATCATATGATTTACATGGCATTAGAGAAATATTTATGTGTACGTAATCTTTCTTACTCACACCATGCATACATCCTCCTAGATGCGGATTCTGGCCATATATCCTGGCATCTAAGTGAAGGCATTTTAACTGGATTATGGTCCTGAGCTGTGCATTAAATTGTTTTTTTACTGTAACCTTTCTCTGGGGCATGGGTTCAGCAAGTCAGCTCTGCTTCAAAGATTTGATTAATACTCATAACATGCTTTGAGATCCTTAGGTGAAGTAATATAATGGATTGATAACATTTCCGTAGTATGAATTTATCTTTGCATTATTTTTCATGGAAGAAGGAAAACAAGACCAATGAATGTGGTTTCATTTGTATTTATACATCTGAGCTGGTGAAATTTCATTTGAAAACATTTCACTTCACATCAAACAGAAGATCCATTTGCAGCTGCTTTAGTATTCATTCGGTAGCTGGATCTAATCCTTTTGCAAAATTTAATTATGTGCTTTCTGAAATGGAAGTAAGTGGCAATTTTCTTAGTGCAGTTAGCACAATACTTAATATTATAATAATACTGATTTATACTCTTCTCATGTCTCTCTTGAACTATTGTTTAACACTGAAAAATATCTTCTAACATTTGCTGGAATGAAAAAAGGTAACTATAAATACAGATAGGCTTATAGGTGTTAGAAGATGCAGTTTCTAAACATAGCTATTTAGATGTATAATTACTTGCCAAGAATCTTTCAATGGCTGCTAAATGGAGAATGAAATGCAACTCCATCTACATATCATTACAAGGTAAGGATAAGTTTATAAAGCGCTGAGTGAGATGCTAATCAGCTCTTCTGAAACTAAAGAGGAATTAAATGATTGAAATCTGATGGGAGGTATTTTCAGCTCTAATCAGGCAGTTTAATGTAGTTGTGCACATTGCACCAAATGCATTGCTTCTTTTGCAGCCGAGTTGACTGATCTTGGTTTTGACCAGTAACTATTTAAAGAATACGGAGTTGTTATGAAGACCTGCTCAGTTCTTGGACTGATAAATTAATAACTACTGTAGGAGTGTGGCGAGGCTGCATGAAGTATTGGGACCTGCATTACTCCTTGAAGGATCAATACAGAAAAATCAGTGTTCCTTCAAAGACGCTGATGTTTCATTAGAGATTCCTGTTCTACTGTAGGCTATGGAAGGATACCACAGAGGCACTAACTTAAACTAGCCAAGCAACAGGGTAAAATACAATATAAAATATCATGTTAAGAGAAAGTGAGTTAGTATCAATGCATCAAATTAATTAATTTAAGATGAATGATAATTAAAATACCAGCAGAGCCTTACAATATTTCGGAAATCATTTTGAAAATTACTAAGCAGGGTTCTATCAGTCTTGATGCCAAGTGATACATACAGATTCTGCTCAAGTAGGCTGGGAGAACACTTTTACTAAAAGGTGATACTTGAAAAACAATGTTCTAATGCCAGTACTAATTGGAATAATGCAGTAAGTTCTGTCCACACTATTGATGGTTCATTTTCTCTCCACCTCTACGCGTTCAATGCGTCTAGAATGACTCCACCTCTTCCTAAAGCACTGTTTAATAACTGAGTAAGACCATAGGAGTCTATTGGCTTTTAGCTTTTTGTGTATCAACAGGGACATTGATAATAAATACGCTCTTCTTACTGCATGAATAAATTTTCTGTATGTGCCATCTGCTGGACCCTGCTCAGAGTGCAATGTTAACTCATAGATCTTTACAAATGTATTTGTTCTTAAATAAAGTTATCTGCAACTAAAGAGATGATAGCAAAAATATCACCTAGCATAACACCTCGCTTTGTGAAAGCAGTAGATTTTTTTGAGTGACTATAGTTCACGATACAGAATTCTAAAAGAGACAATTCTAGATGACATTTTTAATGCATGGATGCGGTTGAATGGAGTCATTGCTACAGTAATGTAGATCTGTGGAATCGAGTGCTTGTCTATATTGTAAAATTAAAGGTCTGTGTTTGTAAACATTGGACTTAAAGCAGTATGTAAAACCTGCACTTTTATAAATAGATATCATAAAGTTTAAAGCTTACAATAATAGTAGATAGGTTCTTTCAAGCCCTGGGTAATTGCCACTTTACAATGAGTATGTCAGCAGCAGATTCCAATCATAGATTAGAGAAGGGTTTATTTCACCACAGATCAGAACAGATTTGGCCTAACATATTAACTGTTTTCCTCTATCCAACAGTAACAAATTCCTTTCAACTGTAAACTTTTAATAAGGATTTTCTTTTAAAGTTAAGAATTGAATTTATTGGGTTATTAACTGAGGCTATAACTGGATTGTAATGGAGAATGTAGAAAGTTAACAATCTAACACAATGACAATCGTGTGTTAATATTTAAAAATTACTAATAAAGCTCGTAAAATGATAGGATAAATGTTTTCACTAGGAGTGTGTCATGGTCAGGTTACTGTCTGGAAAAATCTATCAATCTGCAGCTATGTTAAAGAGTTCTTGTGATTATTTTTTTTAGTGTGCCATTTACTACCTTTGAGTTTTCTGTCACTTAGCCAAATAGAAGAATTATGACTGAAAGCTCTCATTTGAAAGTGAAATAAATTAGTTATACAGATACAAACTGAATTTGTCATGCCATCATGATATGAGTAGGAAAAGAGATGAAATTTACTTCAAACTGTGTAGTCAGTTAATTTCTTTGCTTTGTTTCATTTTTTATTACTTTAGATACTTTTATCACAGATAGCTGAGCCATTTGTAGCCACTTGGCTAAAAAGCCAAGCTTTTTAGTTACATCCACAAATCCTTATTATCTTAAGAATCATGAAAACCTACCTCTTCTCCCTTCTTTTAAAGCTATGATAAAGTGCGTTCCTAGGCAAGCAGTCTTGAATGAACTTTAATTAATCTATTTCTGCTTTTGTACTGTTATTAAAAATAACTTTGCAATACTATATCATTTGACATCAGTGTGAAATTTGAGTTTAGGACATCCCAGATTCCATCTTAGATACGGAGACTTTAATAATCAATTCATGCATGCATACACACTCATACATTGAATTACATTTTTGTGATTCTTAGATTGGGAAAACACAATGAAACATGATTTAAAACTAGTTTTTGAGCATACAACTTTTATTTTATGGTTATTTTATCTTCTAACAACATCCACATTTATGTGCTGTGAGCAGCCCGTAATCACAGTGATGTATAAGACATAGTCTTCAAGTTTGGTCTATGTTGATGTATTGAACATTAATGGAATAGTCACTTGATGGCAGTAGACCTGATGTGGTTTTAAAAGTCGCTTAAATTTTTACAGTACCCGGTAATAAAACACCATTTAAAATCAGAACTCTGTTTTGTACAATGGGATATATACATTGAAGATTTGAACGGTTTATATCCACATGGCAAGCTTTGAAACACTGCTTCACCGATTGCAGTTCTCAAATATATATAAGTATCTGCGGAGGGGAAATGGACCTTATTGTGCAAATATTCATGCAAATGGACCACTGCATAACAGCCATAATAATGATACAGAGAACCGAGCTCAGATTAGCTAATGGCTCAGATTAGCCAACAGCTCAGATAGATTAATTAACAAACAGCTCTATTGTCCAAATGTCGACAAAATGAAGTACTGTAGAAATCTGAGGTCCAGAAACACTATGCACAAAGCATATCAGAAATAATATACTTAAAATACAACAGTAAATCCTATCGGTGGGCTTGCTTACAAAAAGTAAAAAATGAAACCGCTTTATTTCTTCCATAGAATAATTATGGTAATCATGTTTCTGAAATTCCAGCCTACAAATTCAACAATGTATAATATATTAAAGAATCAGAGCAGCATGCATTTTCCATATATCTACATGATTTTGTATAATTATTTCAAAATTTGAATGATAAAAGTTATTTATTAATTATAAGCTTGTGAAAAATTTTACTCAGGGAGAGACCTATAATTATGAGATGGAAAATTGGAGAGTAAATTATCACTAAAAATGTTTTTGTGTGAAATAAGCAAAGACCGATACTGTGTATAAAATAGTAGTTCATTCCCAAGAAAAAAGATTTGGTTGATTTCTTTTTTAAAGGTCTCACACAAATGACAAATGTGTGCCCCCTGAAGTACCTTTTTTGCTGTTTTATGATACAGAATGAGTAAGAATGGGATTTAATCAGTTTTGGGGATTTTTTTTTTGTTTGGTGGGGTATTTTTCTTCTCCCAACAGCTCTAACAATTTCCTAGTTTAAAGGCTACGGAGAATGTAGAAATAGAGGTTACATTAGGTATTCTGAATGTTCATACCGCTGTGTCACTTCATGACTTAAAAATACAGAAGTCCTATTTCTATACATCTTCAAACGCCCAATTTTGTTTGTATTTAGAGGTGTTATGTGATCGCACTTCACTATTGTCATTTTTGGGTACCGTACAAATGCTATGCAGAAAGCTTAAAAAGTAACCTAGTTACAATAAATTATTCTACTTTAAAATTTAAAATTACTCTAGACAATTCACATGCTGTTTTGCCAAATGACCTGAATGTGCAGCTCCTCTTCTTTGTCACCAGTCCCAGCCTGACCTCATTCATTACCTTTGACTGAAACACATGTTTATTTGTTGGGTTTATGCAGTTTTTATATGCTACTGGATAGATCTTCCTCTGCTGGACCTGCACCTGAGAGCAGTGATCTCAGGGAACTAATTAATCCAATTAATTTTAGTTTGATTTTCTAAGTAAGGACATAAACAGTTTTTCTTTTTTTTCTTTTTATAGTTTAAGTGATTCCGAAGGAAAAGTTTAATATAAAAAGCCTATTGTACATTGGTTGTTTGGCTTTGTCAAGGCACTTTATCCAGAAAACCCCTTTCTTTGGCTTGCACAGTATGAACATTCAGGCTTACTGAAAATGGAAATCTCTGTCAAGGAATGTTGTCATTAAGCCAGCAAGGTCTTTTTCTTGACTAAACTAACAACTAACTCATCATTAGGCTAGTAGAGATATCAATGAATGTCAAGATTCTATAGATTTCAAGATAGGTCCATTTTTAACAAGAAATTTTGGGTAGTTGTGTAGCTTTCCTGTTAAGGGCTAAGTATAAAAATAAGCTTAATTTGTAATTAAAATAAAAATCTATGTATGCAAAAACCCTTTAAGAAATATTTTCTAGAAATCTGAGTGTTACTTCAGAATTTCTCTCCTTTGCCACTACAAAACTCTGATCATTTACCCAATGAGACTTTCATCTTATCTTAAGTAGATGAGTGAAGCCTATTTTACTTTAAAAAAAAAAAAAAAAGAAAAAGTCTACCTCTTGGGCTAGTGTTTCCCTTCTTATGATACTGACTCTCTTTAAGTCAGTGGATGTGAAGCGAGATGTTGAGAGCAGGATACAGCCCAGTGCTCTTTCAGGAGAAGCAGTAACAGCTATGTGGACAATAAGGAAGGGACTTTCTCCCCTGCAGTGGTGTGGGAACATGGGCAACAACTCCACATCTTACTCTCCGAAGTAGAATTGTGCAACAAAATCAGATTGAAACAGGATTTGGTACTGCTTAGGCAATTTAGAGAGAATTTGAGCTTCTTCACCGTACTGAGGTGAGGTGGGAAATGTCTGCAGTTGACCAGCTGACCTGGACCTGGCTGTTGCCCTCCACCCCGTGCAATAATAGCAGTAATGTTTCATATTCATTACCTTTTCAGATGGTCATTACTAAGATGTTTACAGATACTAGCATCCTCTGTAGGAGGACATGAGTTTTTAAAAACATAAAACAATTGTCTCAACTGTCATGTTACCTAGTACTCTGAAAATTACTGCCGTCACTAATACCTATCTGACACTGTAAGTCTTTGGTATCTGTTTAGTACGACAGCAAAACACAGTAAAGAAACATGTTTGAATGACTTCTTGTACAAACATTTTTTATAACTTATATATGTCCTAAATATTTTAAATTGTTTCATAGTCTTAAAGTCAACTTTAGTATTACTGATTCAGATGTTTTAAAAAACCAATAATGAGAGCTTTTGCAGTAGTTATATACTGCTAGGTCCAGCTTCGGGGGGGTGGTGGGGAAGAGGGACACACGTAGTCCTGGGATTAACCACACCTCAGGCATGTTCTTTTGTTGACCCCCAAACCTCTGAACTTGCGCTATTTGAAAAGCAAGCATAACTTCATCTGAACTCGATGGTTTTAAAAAGTAGCCAAGAATCCTGAGTATAGTGTGGCATTACCTAGCAACAGGACTGTTTTATGATTTTAGTCTTATGTTATTGCATCAAAGTGTTGGCCAGAACCTGGTTCTGCTGTGCAGGTGGAACAAGTTGTCATCTGAAGCCATAGCGATTTAGGGGCAACAAAATGTTTTACTCTATACCTTTACCTAGGAATGATGGGTATTTCTTAGTGGCTATGGCGGAGAAAGCCCTGTAACTTTAATGCTAATGCTCATCCATTTTAGTCATCCTGATTCTTGTTTGTGTTTCTTCTTGGTGTGAAAACCATCTCCAGCAGAGGCTGCCTTTCTATTGGGTGCATGGATAAATCATTGTTTTTCTGGATGTTGTTAAGGCCTCTTCCTTTCATTGTCTGTACTCTGCACCGTCTCAGAAGAGTCACCAGAATTGCTTTCATCATTACCATGGCAATAAACTTTCCTACACAGCCTCGAGGGCCAAATCCAAATGGTTGGAAATAGCGTGAAGGAACCTGCACAGAATAACATGAGGAATAAACTTTAAGACAAATTTTTCTTCATAGAAGTAGCCAAAATTATGATGGAAGTTGCAAGTAAATATACTCTGAAAAATTTGTGGAAAGACTCTCTCAGGAGAAATTGCTTTTTCGTTTACACTGAACAGCCCTCCCACCCAAGTCAGGCCAAAATAGGGACACCTGCAGATGTGCCATTTTAAATGCTAAGGTAACAGGGAATGTAAAACTCGGCGGTTGAATTCTGCGCATGTATTTCAGTCTGTTTGTCCTGTGAACTGCAGTGATTTTCCCACAAGCTGTGAAAAGGAGTGAAGTTTTTGCTCTTTAATATACATTAAATTCCATTAAAAACATTTTCAGAAAATGTTCATTATAAAGCTCATAAATGTCTGAGATACAGGCTGATGCCTTGTCTGGAGTTAATCATAAAGCCATACACCTACTACAATTGTCATTAAAAAGCTAGTGTTCCTGAGAATTAATTTGTCATAAAATACAATTTTGAAAATTTTATTTGCTATCTAATAGAGAGATAACACTTGAAATGCAGGGTTCCCAGAACTGTTGAAGAATGCACAGGCAGCCTCTGCTACTTTTACTGACATTGAATAGATCAGTTATCCAAAACAGTCCCAACAGCACGAATAGTACTTCTAATGAAGTACAAAGGTACTTGTTATAGGTGAGAAAAAGCAAGTCTGGCTATAAATAAATTATTTTTCTTCATCTGTGTCGCTTTCTTTTGAAAAAGTAAGACATTAGCTGTGTTCTGACTTCCAGTTTAACCCAAGAATAAAATAGAAAAGGTTGCTTTATACTAAATTGTCTGGAAAAAAAGTGTCAAATTTTTTCATTTTCAGACTGAGAAAAATGTTTTCTGTTTAAATTTTTTCAAATAAACTGAGCTGTACTTTTTGAAAAATTATAGATAATTACAAGTGTTTGTAATACAGAGCAGTACAGCAGCTGGCAGTACAGCACAATGGCAAATGAACAGCCTGGGAGAATGGAAAAATGTTGAGATTCTAACATGGCCATCTTATCATAAATAATGGTGTGGATTGCTATTCACTTAGAGAACTGTGTGAAAATTGTGCCTGCTAGAATAATTATGTGGCAAAGAGAATGCATCAAGTCAGATAGAAAATAAGTAGTTAAATATTTGGTCAAGGAGAAATATTTTTAGTAGCAAAGGGTATTATAAGATGAGCAAGAAATCCGTTTTGATAGAAATACTTAGGATGAAAATAATGGGAAAATGGAAGCTATTCACAGTGAATAATTATTTCAGTAACCTAATCAGGTTCTCTATTGAATTTTCTACAACGACTTTTTCTTGAGCTGTTGTTTTTAATTCTATGTGCAGAGTTTGCTATGGGTAATCAACCAGTAGTTTAGAAATGTCAACCAGGTTGTTTAGTGGTCTTTTGTGTGTGTGTGGCATACATGGTCCTCCTAGGTTTTTGATAGGAAAAACATGAAACTTAGAGGTGTGTTTCTGGCTTGTGCATTCGTATCTTTTGTTTCTGTATCTTCTTAATTATTTCTTAAGGTGGTTTTACTAGTAAGCCCATTCTTGGTGTATCAAAGTGGGTCATGTATTTATTTTTTTAAAACTGAAATTACTGTCTTTGGATGCTTATGTGTGCCGCTGCTAACACCTCAAAAGAAAAAAAAATTGTCAGGTAATAATGTTATTTCCTAATTTTTTTTAGTTAGACAAAATGAGATTGATGACAACTGTAGAAAACATTAACCCTTTTGCTTTAACCCAATTCATCCTTAATATTTGACAAGCCACTAGAAAATGTAAGAGAAAGCTTGCATATGAGGAAAATGTGTGTATCTATGATAGTGAGGCTAATGTTCTGCAGCTGAGATTCCTTTCATAGATCTAAGCTGTTATGCCCTCCACTCTTGCATGGCTATGTATTCCAGAGATCTTTCTAATTCCCTCACAGAAGTGCTAACCAAACCTTAATATTTCATATTTTGTGCTCTCTGTCACAATATCTTCTACTTCCACCTGCACTGGTTAACAGTCAAAAGCAAGGAGTCAAACATGCCATAGAATCAGTCTTTTTTCTTTCAATACAGTTTTAATCTCTCAGATGATTGTTACTGAACAAATATGGTTTTCCAAATCAATTTGTTTAATCAGTAATCAGAAGAGCAGAGGTCTAAATGAAAGTAAATGATCTGAAGGATGATTTACAATAGTAGGGGATTACAAGTAAGAAAAAAGTTCACGTATTGCTTTTGATACAGGACTTGGTAATGTGGGCTAAAGAAAATTGTAGTTCTTTTGGGAGTTAGAATATAACTTAAATTGAATGAACTATGCTGAACTGGGACTGAATTACTCCACATTTGCCGTATTGAGTTGGTTAAAACTTAGGATTTCCATTTTGGTCTATAAAATATGTTTATTATTATTTAGGATTTTTTTTTTAAAAAAGAGAAAATAAAATGAGTGCTACATTCTCAGTCTCTTGGGACTATCCTGCTTCACCTCTTCAGAGAATCCTCATGTGGTCTCCGCCCTGCGTTGTACTGCTTCCATGGCTCTAGTTCCCTAAAGCCTCTATTTTGCCCAATGTCATATAATGGGAACTATGTGTGTGTTTGACAAATTTCATCAGAAATTTTTAATCAAAATCAGAATGTCTCAGAAAACTTTGTTTTCAAGATCATAATTATTTTTTAATTAAAAGGCACTTTGATAGGAAAATATCTGCCCAGCTATGATAATAGTAATAAGCAGGATGTATAGCTAACTAGGCACGTGAACAAAGCAAAAAGTGTCTTATGGTCACAGAGTTCTTGATCAACATAAGAAGGTGATACACAGTCAATAAATAATACTCAATTAATTTCTTCTAAGAAATAAGATAGTAAACTTACATTTTTCTCAAAATTTTCAAGAGAAAACTCATTCGGCTTTGGGAAGAATTCAAGCTTATGCATACGTCCAATATTAAGAATAATGTTTGTCCCCTTTTTCACGGGATAGCCATCAATTACATCATCTTGTAAAGCTTTTCGCATGATCAAGTCCACAACAGGCTGGTATCTCATGCTCTCATATATAAAATTCTCCACGATTTTTAAGTTTGGCATGTCATCGCTCTGTATGTCTCTGTCACCTTGAGGAATAAAACAGATGGTGAAGTAGTTGGTTATGAATTTAATAGCTTCATCATACAAATACCAAGACATTTTTGGAAGATTCTCTGTTCCTGAAGTGGTAGGAAGGATCCAACATCTTCTAAGCAGTTTTATGTAGCCTTACATATTTGGGAAATCTGGTACATTATGCTGATGCACAAACCTTAGGTTTACTAATTTATGATCTTCTCACCTTATCTTCTTCTTAATACATTGTGAGTCTTTGTTCTGCTTTCTTGTCAATGACAAAACTCTGAAAGTCCTTCCCTGACTTTTATACGACCGAGAGCAACAAGACAGAACAAAGAAATCTTCTGAGAGCTGACAGCAAATGGAATCTGGGAATAGTCTGCAGATGGGAGATAACTTTGTAGGGAACTTCAGTTTTCACCCTGTGATTTGGTTTGGCTGGATGTACA
The DNA here is from genome assembly GCA_013398225.1 of Steatornis caripensis. NCBI lineage: Eukaryota > Metazoa > Chordata > Aves > Caprimulgiformes > Steatornithidae > Steatornis > Steatornis caripensis. The sequence goes on along the minus strand of VZSC01016581.1, from coordinate 1,470,434 downwards.
GCTAGGTCCTACTGTGGCCCGACTGTTCCCATGAGTAACTTCCAGCTTGATTCCATCAGCAGCAGTATCAGCGCCACAACATACTGTCAGTGGGAGCCTTACTTTAACTTTGAAGCCACAAGCAGTTCAAGAGCTACAGGCTGACCACTGCAGTAGTAGGTTTTGAAGAGAAAAGGCAGCTTTGCTACTCCAGTTGATTATTTGCTTAAGTTAAAGCAACAACGTTCTACTGCCTTAGAAATCAACGCTATCAGAAAGAAATAGGGAAGATGAGCGAGTGAGTACTCAACTCTCATGAGGACAATAAAATGAGATTTATTAAAAATAACTTAGAAAAAGAGTAAAGGACTTGTTATACGCTTTCCAGTCTTTAACTGACCAGAAGTAAATGCTGAATAAGCGTGGGTGAAATTAGTTTCAAGATTAAGTCAGTGGCAGACTTTGAATGAAGTCTAGAGAAATGGAAGAATACAAGTTTGGAATATCTTGATCGTGTTTGGAGTAGTTAGTAAGTAGTGCTTACAGAGGAGACCAGTTTGATATCAAAATGAATGACAGCAGAATATAATTTTAATTTTCCTTAACTTTCCCTTCTGTAGTTGTAGTGAAGCTTAGGTTCTATGTATACACAGAGAAATATTGAATAAAAGTATTTGAAATGAGTGTCGCCTTCTGCTGTTTCAAGGTAAATGGAAAATAATTTCAATGGAACCTATCAGGTGAGTGCTGATTTGCACTGCTGTTGCTGAGGAGTGAGTGTAACACATTCTTTCTAATAGATTGTCAATTCTGATTCCTATTTGAATTTATCTTACAAGTTGCTCATCTTCTTTCATTTGATATTGAATAAAATCTTTTACTTATAATGGTAGTTCATGTATTTTACAGCAAATGCTTCAGAAGAAAATACTTAGAATTTTCAGCCTTTGAATAATCAAAATTAGATCACTGCTGAAGCAAAATTATGTATCCACATCACTGACTTTGCAGCTCCTGCTTACCCATAACAGTTTCAATTTCTCTCATCATCTCCTCTTCCACTGTGGGGTGCTCTGCAATCAGTATTAGCATAAAGAAGAGGGTCACGGATAGAGTATCAGGAGCAGCAATCATCATCTCCAGCACACACTGGTTCACATTCTCGGCAGTCAGATCCCCTCTGTTCTGAAAAAGTTGGAAATTTGGGGGAAAATGTTGATTGCTGACCTCTGATGCCAACAAAGGTCCTACAGCAGTAGAATGGGAAGGGCCTAGAATATCTGCCTTAAACAAAAGTAAAATTCTTGACTGTCTTTCTGTCTCCTATGTTAAATAGCATTTTTTTTTGTCTTTCAGATAAAAACAGAGAAGTCATGTTTTGATGAGTGTCTATTATTTTACAGAAAAGCGAGAGTTTGTTCTTAGCTCAAATTGTTATTGACTTATTGCCTTTCCTCACAGAGTTCGTGAGCTGTCAGAGATTATACGAGATAGGATTTACATAGCGTTTGAAGCTTTTGCAAACAGAAGGCAATAAATCAAGATAAAATACAGGGGTTAGGGAAAGACTGGAGGACATTCAGGGACAGATGCAAGAGTTTTAAGGATTTATTTTTTTAGCCATGAAAAAAAAATCAGACAAGCACCTGTTCCCAAAAATGCAACTGTTTGTTTTAGGGATGTTAGCAACTCCCCATAATTTGCATCCCTATATGGTAACATGACTTTCTGAGAGATCCATGAAGTTTAAGTTGCAAAGCCTGTGGTAGTGTCAGGAGAACATCACAACAATCCAAATTAGCCATATTTTGAGTACATTGCCAATACCTGTGCAAAAATCAACTGGGATGCAAAATCCATGTGTTCATCCAGCTTTTCAACAGTGGAAAGCTTTTGTCGTTTCTTTTCTATTAAGATTTCCATTGCTCCTTTCAGATCCTTGCTGAAAACAGATAAAATCCAAGTTATTGAGAAGTATCTGCAGACTTTTAATACACACTAGAATATGATTAGAAACACAGAGGTTATACCAATGAAAACATGTAAGAATGGCAGAAATTAAGTATTCTTGAGTGCTTATATGGTTCTCTGCAAAAGCAGTAATACCGAAGGAAGGTGTATTTTCTTATTATTTATTAAGTAATCACATGGTAGTTTGGACTGAAATTCTCTTTTTATAGCATAGCATGAAAATTCATCTGTATATTCCATTAATGAATAGAGTTTTTAAAGATTTATTAAAATTTCCACAGAACTTGTTTATTTCCTTCTATTTTATACCGTATTTTATCAGGGAATAAAATGACCTTCGAGAACATGAGGGATAATTGTTAGAAAAATGTAGATACATGTTAGAAAAATTATACTTGAAGGTAGAGTTCATCGAAATTTTCCATGTTTAAATAGTAATACTGTGTCAACAGTTTGTATTTCAGTGGTGGAAAAAAGCAAAATCCAACAGTTTTTATAATTTTATTTGGGATTTTCAATTAGCTATAGATTTGAAAGCAATCCTTTTAAAAAAAATATTTTGAAAAGTTTTTTAATGAAGTTGTTGAGCTTTCCATTTTTGTTTGTTCTTGTTGGGATAGAAAATTTGACTGGATTTGTAGGCATAAATGCATTTAAAACTTAAAACCTGGTAAAGTTCTCATTATTTACAACATCTTTTATGTATTAGAAATAGCAAATGGTCCCTTTTTGCCAAATTTATCAGAAGAATATCAGAAGTCATCATATCCTGGAGTGGTTCTTTGCATTGCTTTAAGTCCAGAAATCTTTATCTTTTTTTTCAGTAGAAATAAATGAATAAGTCCATTTTAATGGGATTGCTTTTGAAACATCAATATTTGCCCACGGAGGCTCTCTAGTAGTAACTGAGCTACCACAGTTAGCTATTACTAGAATCACAGGATAAAGCACTAATAAAAAGTGCCATAATAAAAATGGTAAGCAAATGTTAGAGAAAGTAAATCTTGTGTCTAGTTCGTAAGAGTTGTCAGTTACTTTAGATGAACCTCCGTCTTTCCCTTAAAGCCTTTATGTTATATAGCACTGTCAAAACAACTTATTACACATGCTTCATAAGTAATAGTTTCTATCACTATATGGGATCCAAATCCAAAATGAACAAACTTATTGCCAGTTGTTTTTATAGCCAGTCCTCTTTTGGCAGAAGACAGCAAATGAGATCATAAAAATAGAAGAAGCATTTTGTATTTTTGCGAAGAGGAAGATGGCGAAACATTTTTGTTCCTTATTCAGCAAAAAACCCCTTGAAATGGATTATCATGCTAAGCACTAAGTTTTAACTCAAAAATGAGTTTTTGTCTCAAAAACGCGCATTGGGAGGACCAATAAATAGAATTATGCTCAGGGGTTAACTCTTCTGGGACAATGCCATGAATGTAGATGACTTTTCTTGTTTTGATGAACTGTAGCCTGCTATTTGACTGTCCTCGACTAGATAGCAAGTGTAACTTCACCCCAAACAACGGCTTTCCCTTGTTTGTTTGAACTGACCCAGTGGTTTCAATTTCATCCCACATTTGAGCTGGCATTAACTAATATTTTGTTGAGTAAACTAGGACTGAAGAGGCAAGGGCTTTAAATCATCCCCTGAGATCAGGCACTTGTAGCATCAGTGGCAAATCATCTGTTGCTATCCTGGACCTGCAGATAGGGGACTTCAGCCACTTTCGCAAGTTTCACAGTTAATTTTCTAAAAGGCAGAGGAAAATATCAAGGAAGAACTCCTTCTTAGAAAGGAACATCTCATCAAATGGCTTGTAAAACTGTTGGTACTTACACTGCCTCTTCATATTTCTTGCACAGCCAAGAAATCTTAAAAAAGATGTCGGGCTTTAATAAAAGCGCTTGCCAAGCATCAAAGTAGTTCTGAATCTTAAGTACAATGGCGTGTTCTGAAAATAAACATTAACAAAAAGCAGTATAAAATATAAACCTCAATAGTCAAACAACAGAAATGCTTCAGAAAAAAGAATAATAAAGCCACGTTCCCTACTCCGACTTCATGGGAATTTGATGAAACAATGGTTTTAATATGTGGTAGACAGCATTTGGAAACATTTGTAGCACACAGTAGAAAAGGTATAGATCTTTGTGAAAACTTTTGGTAGGTAGCTGAAAGGAGATAGCGATGTATCAGCCAGAGCCCAATTATCTCCCACACAAGAGCAGAAGCAGAACTCTTGCAGCATATTGAAATGGGGTAATTTATACATCACAAAATGTTGTTTCTGTCATACAGTTTTGAGGATGAAGAAATAACAGAAGACATAAATTGTCAGGTGAACTTTTCAAGGCAATCATTTAGTTTGGTGGAAAGATTTCTGATTCTTACGTGCGTATAATATTGAGATTGTACCAACTCAGTGCATAAAAATCTCTTTAAATGGTACTCTTATTGAGTGTGACAAGGTAAACAAATATTTTTGGTCATAGAAAATTCTCTTTTATAACTAAAATCACTCACAAATCAGTTTCAGTTAATTATATGGTGATATAAGAGTCTGTTCTTGCTCTGTTTTCTGAAACAAAACCACTGAGTTATATCAATGAGTTGTCCTGGGACACGCGCTTTAGCTCCATCACAAGGTGTAAAAATAAACCTGTTAGTACCATCCAAAGGGATCCCAAGAAAAAGCTTATTAGATGTGTCAAGCATGATCCGTCTCATAAGATTCAACACGTTGATGTTTCCTCCTTCAGTGGTTACTTCCTGCAGTTTGTCCAGGTGATCAATCGTTGATTCAACACAAATTGTGATCATACGCACGAGACCAGGACCAGACAGAGCTGAAATATGTGTGCAAAATGATCAAAAGACTAATTAACTTTCACACCTCATTTATAACTTAATTGATGATAACGGTGTCAATACAATGTAAAGCATGATCATGGGAGTGACTGGTATAAAATTGTTCTGAAATTTACTGATTTATCATGTTTTGAAAGAAAAATGTAAACGTTTTGAGATAAAACAGCAATGGATTCAAAGCCCAAACTCCCTGCATCTGGCCACCTTGTATCTCAGACACACATTTTCTGCTAGGGTCATACCATGTTAAGGAAAGACATATGGCATAATTTGGTTTTCTTTTCTGTGTGGGAGGGTATCTGTATCCCCAGCTGCATTACAGGCCCTGTGGATCTCCTGTCTCCTTTGCTTGCAATGACAGCGAGCAGGTAAGATATCTTGGGGATTCATGGGGAGGATGAAGGGAATTTCTGAAAATGTAACTCCTGGGTGCTCTTAAGCAGCTTGGTAGCTTTGCAGTAAGCTACCGGCAATGTGTAACGTTGCTGTGGACGTACTGAAGCCTAGCTTGGCAGTATGCTGTGCGTTAGCCTGTCTTCGTCTGTCCACCTATCAACAGTGCAGATAGTGTCATGACAGGTTTATTGCATTTTAAGAAATCAAAAGCAACCAAAAGCAGTGATTAGTTCCACTCCTATGTAATTCAGCAGGATTTTGATAGGCTCTAGCTGGAATGGATTCAGGTAATTTTTGAATGACTTTGGGAATCTTGCCCTAAGTATTCTATTTAAATTAACTTTTCCACATAAGAATTGCTGTAATTGCCTCAAGGACACTATTTTATCAAATATATGTTGAGAGGCATTGTATGTTTGTAACTGAGAAGAGAGGAGGTCTGTTTTGTAAACAGAGAGAACTCGTAGTTCTAGGAATAAGTAGAATTTTTTTTTTTCTCCTGCCATCTCCAACCAGTACAAAGCTGCTGATATTTTTCAATAGCAAAATCATGTAGGAAAGACCCAAGTATCATATAGGAACAGAGATATATCAACAAAATAATACAGAAAATTTAAACCGACTGATAATTTCCGTTTGGTGCCACTTTACTTTCATTTTCAAGTTCTGCCATAAACTACTGCAGTCTCAGCAGGTGAGAATCTTTTCTGAACTGTGGAGCTTGCAGAACAAGTGTGGCAGTTTTGTTAGGAAGGCTGTAAGATCATTGGAAGCAGCTAATTCTAATGATGTGCAAATATTGAAAATTTTCATTTTGCAGGAAGAAGGTGAATCAAAAAAATGGCTACTCATAAAATAGTAACACTGGAGTTTGTTTATGTAATTTCCTATTTGATTTCAACCTACTGACATTAATTACTTCATTCTTTTTCTCTGTTACTACATTGGGTCCTAGCATATTAAAAGGATTAATAAATAGTTCTGCTGTGTAAGACTTCTAAATTAATTTTTAAACTAAAGCACCTGACCCCACCCCACCCCAATTAGAACAAGACAGAAAAGGCTTTGAACTCAGGAGAGGCTGGGATAGGAACAGCCAACTACGTTTATGGAAGTGCCAGTTGAACTAATGTAAATGCTGGACTTGAAACATCAAAACGTTTAAAACAGGACTAGTGGGCATCATTTAATTTTGTTTTAATGGGATATGATTAACAATCTACAAAACTACTTCAGGACCATTTCAAATAGTATACCAAGCAGGACAAGTGTGCAAGAACATGTGCAATAAAATATTCCTACGGGATATGTAGAGAGAGCTGATTTCTGTAATTTAAGTATGCAAAGGACAAAGAGCATTTCAGAAAAGATAGACCGTGTGTTACGGTGATGTAGCATATTAATGCACAGTGGTTTACCTTTGGTGAAAAAGGGTCTAATTTCTTTCCAGTGTGCTGGGTTGTTATTAAATATGATCCCATTTTCATACATGCCAATGCACTGTAATCCAAGCTTGCTCCCAAATCGAGAAACGTAATGCCAATGTTTCATTACATGGAACACACTTGAGGATCTGGGAAAGAAATGGGGAGATAAAAAGCCCAAAACAAAAAAAATGTTTCATAGATTGTACACAGAACTTTTATTCTGACATTTTATAGTTGCTCCGAAGCGCTGACCTGCATTCTCAATTTAGCACCAAGTACAGTGCTTGACATTAAGTCTCATTCCTTTTGCATAATGAAAAAGCTTGATGGTAAATGCCTTCAGAATGTATATTAGAGCAATAATGAATGCTGTTCAGATTTAAAACTATTTTTTCAGTTAAAATGCAAATGGTTACTGAAAAGATCTTAATCTGAATAGTGTGTATATGTAGAAACATGTAGATATATGGGAGACACTCAGGCGATGAGCAATGTCAGATATTCCAGAAGACGAGATGTAAAATATTTAACAGTTGGTAACGTTATCATGATCTGTTTTAAACTACAGCTATACCCTAGTGATTTTGTCATTCCCAGTAGACACATACAGAAAGCGTAAATATTCGTGCATCATTTAAATATGCAGCATTATAATATGATTATATGTATGGGATAAATATTCCTAAAAGAAATGTTAGGGAACTCAGTTATGTATAATTCTTTTTACGGCTGACAAGGTTGATTTGTATGTGCTGGCAAACAGGTTGTGAGGAGCATTATTGCTTTACGATAGAATTTCCTTTAGAGGGAGCCAGCATTTTAGAAATGTTGATGTGAAGAAAACCTGATCAAATTAAAACTAAGAAAAAGAAAGAAAATCAGAACAGAGATTAAAATGAAACAATGCGCTACTTTCTTTATCATATAGCATAATCTGTGGACCAAATCCCGTATTTCTTACGTGGGTTACTTTATTTTTTCAGTCAGGCAAAGTAAATGAGACTTTTTCTGTTGACTTTGACAGTGCTAGGTTTTCACCATAGCTTTGCGTGACCAGAGGTAAAGTTAACAGTGAGATGTGGTACAAATAGTCAAATGTGGATTAAGGATTGGAGTAAAACCAAGGAGGAGTGTGTCTGCAGGTCCAGTCTTCCAAGGAACTCAGCATGTTCTCTCTTTTCTGCGTTTCCCCACATCTGCTCTCTTTTCTAATTTCCTTAAAGGTTTTTTGCACGTCAAGGAATATCACCTGTATTTTCATGGACATGAAAAGATGGTATTGAATTATGACAGCTGTCCCCAGGAATGGAAAGGTGCAGAAGGCTCGTTTTATTTCCTTCCATTCTACACATCTACACAGGAGACGTGTAATAATGTTTTAAGGAAGGATTTTGACATGTGAGCTTGTATAAGCAGATTTTCCTTATGAAGCTATTTAATGAAGTTGTCCAAAAGACAACATCCGTTGTAACAAAGACTGCAAGTCTTGCTCTCTGTATGTTAGCATCTGAGTATGATTAGATTTGATGGTAAATATTCAGATGACGTTGGTGAAAATCGTATACTTTATAGAATCCAGCTTATGTTTAGTTTTGCAGTGAATTTATGATCCGCTGAAAAATTTATTATACATTATTGTTTTTTAAAAAAGCTAAATACTAGTTCCCTATGGACTGCCAATGCTTTTAAGCAAAAAACATGTCTGAAGTGATGTATTGACTGTAAAGTCTGATGCAGCTGTGGTATCAGCCCTCCTGATTTGTTTCTGATTAATTGGTAGTACAGAAAGCAGAAGACAGTAATACAAGCTCATAGCTTTTTCCCTTATCAAAACATTATAGCACCTTAGTTGATATTTACAACACTTACGTAGGCTAGGAAAGTAAATAGTTTTCCTATTATGATTACCTCTTTTTACAGAGATGAAACAGAGATGAAGCTGACTTGCTTCACATTGCAGATCCTGTGATAGTTCTCTCTATTACCTTGTCTTTCAGTAGCTTTTACATAGTGAAAGCTGAGTATGGACTGATTGATATTGCTAATAAAAAATACTGTGATTCTTTATCAATTACACATGGTAACCATTTAACTTTTTTTTTTCATGGCATAACTCACGGATATCCGAGGGAGCTAATGTAAAAGGAAAGCAACCATTCACTGGAGCTAACAAAATGATGGACTGAGTTTTAGCACTGTGTTTAATATTGTGTGTAATCAAAATCTATGAGTAATCCCATTAATTGGATTGGAATTTCTCATAATCCTATAATGCTGCATTTGCTTAATTAACTTGTTCAATTGGAGCCCTACTCTTCAAGCACTGTTGTCATTTTAAGGAGAAACTTCAGAATACAGGAAACTAAAATTTGGCTTAATCCTGCATTGCAGTCAGTCTGTGTTCCTGTATAGTATGTAATCATAATATTAAATGAAATAGTAGTAGACATGGTAAACATGTTTTAGGATTGAGCCACAGTGCTTAATCTTCCTTTCCATGAGGAAAATGGTGGAATTCACGTAGACTTCAATGGCAGAGTCTTTAAAGAAACAAAATATTAGATAAAGGTCTGAGAAGAGCTGGAAGTAAAAGGTTTGTGTTAGGATAATTTTTGAAAATAATAACTTCGTTTCTACTTCAGGAAAAAAAAGTAGCAAAGAGGTTGTAAAAATATTAAAAAGCTCTTCATATTATTAAGGATAGAAAATAAGGATTTACTTGCTAATTATAAATGTTTCTTCACCGCTGATCCAAACTCTCACAAATTCTCCATATGTCTTATTGTAGTAGTTGCAGGCATTACCTACTCCCATCCAGAGGAATCTCCCATGTGAAATGAGGGGCCCGATTCCCATGCAATATCCTGGCCCTAAGAAATAAAGGAAAGCTTAATTTGTCCATTTTGTATGTAAAACATAAATCTAACTCTATAAAACAAAACAAATTAAGTACTTCCAAAACTTTTGCATACTGGTTAAAAATGTAAAAGTTGCTTACGGCTCCGCTGTTTCCTAATAGGAATCACAAGACCCCAGATTATATAAATACCTGTAAACTTAAAGCGTTATTAATTTAGTTCTAGCTTCTTGTTGATCTAATCAAGCATTCAAATACAAAACGTAACTTTCTGTGAATACTTCCCCCTTTTTGAAGATTTTTAGCGCATTGAAGGATGTTTGGCAAGGGTCTTTTCCCAGAATTTCATTCAAGTACCACAGCATTTGTTTAGAATTATTCCTGTCACACACCTTTGTGGGACATATACACCGTTCTCATTCATGCAGTAGGTCATTGTATTACATCTGGCCAAAACCACGCTGAATCAGTAATGTCTACCGTAAGCCCCCAAAACATTACACAAGAGGCCCTCTGAAAGGGAAACAGTTTGATGTTGTTCTATTCTGTAGGGCCTTCGGTGCCAAACATGGAGAGAAAAAATGATAATCTACGAAAAATGGAATAATTTCCTAGATAACAGTTTGTTTCTAACAAAGACAATTTAGAAAGCTTTAAACTTAAAACGTGTAGGAGTTTATAATGCACGTGAAAATACGACCATCTAGGGTTTGTACAATGGCATTATGTCTTTCTAGCATATACATAATAAAGCAGAAAACTAAATGTCATATATTTATATAGCCAAGCCAAGTTTGTTATGGAAGTTCTGAGGTTAAATAGAGTCTTTTATCAGTTATTTTAAAAAGCTGTATTATTTAAACTGACTCCTAGTAAATTTTGTTGGCATACAGTCAGTATTCAGCATTACTTTCTCACTTAACTTTGAGAAAAAACCCCAACAACCTCTGACAGCATTTAGGTGATACTATAGCTAAAGTTAGTTTACCTGGTATTGATGAAGTTTCTTCATGATTCCATATTAGAAACAGAAAGCACATGAGAATGAGGATGGGCACTGTGGCCACTGGCATCGTATCTGGTACCAGGCTGGTGATGTTGTAGTGCATTGGACTCAGAATTTCCAGTACCATCTTTTCCAAGAGATCCTGCTTTACCTTAGAAAGAGAGAAAGGGGAAATAGGCAGAGTTTTTAAAAGCCCAAAGATGTATTCAGCTTTAGTCGGTGCCTCTCAGCCCCTTCGTAGGTCTTGTAAATGAGCAAATTAGCCCGTGAGGTAGCTTTGTTTTATAATGAGAGTGACAGCCTGGACTTCTTGCCAGGACAAGCTACATCACAAGTCAAAACAGGCACGCAGCGGGCACTCTTTTTGTTTGGAAATAACGAAGCTTTTCTGACCTTGATATTGAAGCATAGTTTTGGCTGCTTTGGCTGACAGACGTCTTATCTCTGATATTGACTTGGCTGGCCAGCAGTGAGGTTTACTCCTTGCAAATTTCTAACCAAAACACAAGAAATTAAACTTTCAGCACATGGGGAAGCATTGAATGAGTTCAATCGCAGGTTTTATCTCTGTTACTTAGCCTCTTTCCTTCCTGCATTCCTGTAGTCCTTGAATTTCCAGAAGAACAACGTTAGCATTTCGTTATGCAGACAGAGTGTACCCCAGATTTTCCTTTGAAACAATGTATTATGGGTGTGTGTGTGTGTGTGTNGGAAATAACGAAGCTTTTCTGACCTTGATATTGAAGCATAGTTTTGGCTGCTTTGGCTGACAGACGTCTTATCTCTGATATTGACTTGGCTGGCCAGCAGTGAGGTTTACTCCTTGCAAATTTCTAACCAAAACACAAGAAATTAAACTTTCAGCACATGGGGAAGCATTGAATGAGTTCAATCGCAGGTTTTATCTCTGTTACTTAGCCTCTTTCCTTCCTGCATTCCTGTAGTCCTTGAATTTCCAGAAGAACAACGTTAGCATTTCGTTATGCAGACAGAGTGTACCCCAGATTTTCCTTTGAAACAATGTATTATGGGGGGGTGTGTGTGTGTGTGTTATTGTCAGCCTTTGAGGGTAATATGATCTGTTGCATTTCTTTATAGTTCTTCTTCTAAATACTTTGAAAAATATAGTCTATGCCATAACAAACAGAATCATGCATTGTCTGCTACCATATTTTTCCTAAGGCAGTAACCAGCACTTGGCGCAGCAAAGAAAAACTAAGCAAATGCACAGGTCTGTTATGCACAGGGGAAATAGAAGGATTCCTTCAAAGTTGTTTTGTATGTTTTTGACTTTAAATCATAAAATATGAGAAGTGATTGTACCTGAGAAGGTAGATGTTATTCTATGAATGAGAGCTCACATAACCACAGAAAGATACTGCTTGCATCCGCACAGTAATTTATTAATAAAACACCTTAGTTCTGCTCTGAAAATAATTAAGAATAGATTTGCTTTATTCCTTCCTGCAACAATATTTCAGAATTGAAGGATGTATTTATTTAATAGGAAACTTTTTGTTACAGTTTACTTTTCAGCAAGTGCTTCCTTGTTTATCTTGTGCTTTGGACTCACATTGCAGAAGAAAGTACAGCTTGCTTTGTAGTAACTGTCAGTGCTATGATTATATTAAACTAAGCCAAGAATGTGATAAATGCTTTCTAGATAGTAAGATGACTGGTATTTATGGTCGTAGTAGAAAATGTGTAGGGTACAGGCAAAACCCTGGGGAAGGGTGCAAGCAGTGGCTCAAAACCTTGCAGGTGCATGCAATGCTCCAGTATTTTGGATGATTGCTGCACAAGGCTTCTGGTGTTGTGGTGATCCAAAATGACCATGACCCAATGTGACCATTAGAAACGTGTGCTATTCCAACAGCTAGCAGTACACATCTTATGAGAGTGTCCATGTATGTATCACACCTTGTACACCTTCAGCTCTTGCACTGTCTTGCATGTTGTGAAAAATGTTTTTGTAATCACAAGCATTTTTTAATCATGTATGTAATGGTATTTATTAGTTTCACTAATGTGCTGTTGCACACTAATGATGTTTGTTCAGTACAAGTAAGTAGCTTTAAACTTCCTTGACTACTACTCATTACCACAATAAAAGAGTGCCTGCATGTATACTGAAATACTTTTATTACAGTCCCTTTCACTATACGACCTTAGAGCATTATAGAAGGAAATAACTACACTTAGGGCATATAGTTTCACTTTTATGTTCCTTTCTCTCTGGCACTGGATGAACTTCGTCTTCGTACTTCATTGCCACAGATAGGCTCTGATGTTTTTGGGGGTTTGTTGGGTCTTTTCATCTCCAAGGCATTCTGGTGTGTCTGTACAGTAGTTTCTGTCCCTCATATTTCCTATGAAGAGAAGTATGTACGTGGTTATGCATTTGGGTTTTATGAAATAAACATGCCTATATGTACAAATGCCTCTCTAAGAATATTATAGCCGTAGATTAAGCCCTGCTGGAGTTCAGAGTGCTGATATTTTTGCCCAGTGCACTTTGCAAGCTTGAGTCTCCTTGTTTTATTTTCTAAAATTCAACCCTGAGTTTTGATCTTGCTCAGTTCTTGGTTATTCACAGCTAAAGCTTATCTTTGTACTGACAGAGAAATGGAGGCAGGTTACTATCTTTTCAAAGTATACAGCTTGCAATGGATTGGGTTTTAGGTTCTAGCTTACCCCAACTAATAATTTTATCATTTTTTAGTAAAATAATATAAAATCTTTTTTGCTGTGATATGATATCCAATATATCTGTGTGCACTTTGCTGTTAGACTTGTGATTTTTATATCCTGGATCATGCTCTCATGTAGATAAAAGGTATTAAAGGCACTGTATTAAATTTTGAATCCTTTTTATACTCTTGAACTAATCTGAAGCAGTCTTATTTTTAGTCAAGTGGCTCCTCAAGCTCTTAAAACAAACAATTGACAGTTTTGTATTGAGAAGTTCTTTGCCTGATTCCGGCGAGTATGAGCCAAGCAGACTTTCAGGGTTTGCATTTCTAATGCTTTTTTTATTGCTAAAGCAAACTGGACCGTGAAAACTTCACCTTAAAAATATTTCAGCTGAACTGCTCGTCCTGCTTGTACCCATTGTATTTTTTTGAGACTTAACCATGAGGTTGATCGCTCCTAATAAAAACTCAGCCAAGCAAATTTTGATAGTAAGTAGTCACTGAATAGACTGAAAAAGCTTAGAAGTGGATCAAAGCTAGAGTGCCCATTGTGCATGAAAGAAGCTTTCTCTATTCTTAATTTTGTCTTAAAATCTTATACAGGTAGTTTTCCTTTCCTTGCAGCTGGCTGAGGTATGTGTCCAGTCAGAGGGATTTGTTGGTTCTGATTGTTGCTTATATGGCAGATCGCGCATGGGGATGGGACGAAAAGCTTTTAAAATCAAATAGTGGGAGGAAAGAGACTTGGAATAAGGATGTGCTTTTGTGACCAAGTAGACGGATGTGCACAGGCTGCCTGACATGAAGATAATTGGGGATCTTAACAGCTGGGAGAGCATCTGCCAGCAGAGGGCCCCTTGGATTGCTGATCCTTAAGCCTTGACTATAAAGCACTCTTGAGAAAATTCTGGGTTCTTTTAAACGTTTTCTTACAAAAGGTGGTATACTGAATGATGACAGGGTCCACAATAAAGAAAAAGGTCAATATATCTAAGTGACAACGTGTTGACCCCTTTTCTGCCAGCTAGAGCTTTGTGCTTAACGACTGTGTCAGTAAAAGAGCAAATGATGCGATGTATTTAGAATTGGAGCTGAAAATTTCTGATAATTTTGAGAAGGAGCTCAAAAACTGCCCGAAAACTCTTGAAGAACCCTTCTTAGTGCTGGATTTTTTTCCTCTGTAGTGGTTCCTCAGTCAGGAGGGACATGGGGAAAAGCATCTGCTGTTTGTTATAAATCCCCAAATGTTAGTGGCCAATATTAGCAGCATCTGAAGCAACAGACCTATGTTTAACTAAACAGTTTGGAAAAATACAAAATTTAAAATAGGTTGCTTTCACACAAAAACAAATATATTGGCTCATATAAGTCCAGTAAGTCTTTATTTTTCCAGATAAATTGTTACAGCTTTCCTCTCTTTCTAGAAGCTGATTCTGCAGTTTTCAATCTTAATTGAGTTTTTACTCTATTAAGATTGACGGTTTCATGCTGACTGCAAAAGATTCAGCATTCTACGTGTAAGTATGTAGGTAGCTTTTGTTGTGCATGTCACAACTAGAAGGCTCATGTCTAGCTAGAGGAGGAGTGTTTTTCTTGTATTCGTTTTGTGGATGCTGCCTGAATGTGCGGTAGTCCAGGAGGACAGTGGCTCATGGTGTCTGCACTGGTGTTTTTGTTTGCATCAGGGGTGTGCTTTGATAGGAAACCTTCAGATTCATACGTATCACAGAGCAATCTCAGAGCATGCAAACTGGGGTCTTTTGGGATTAAAATAAATCAGGTAATGTACTCCAAAGCTGTGTCTCGTAAACACCAGCATCTTATGGGGATTCAAATGACAAAACCAGTTTACATCTGTATTGAAGCGAAACATGTATAGGGTAGGGAGTGGATTATCACCAACTGTTTTGTTTTACGGATCTGCTCCCATTGCACCACAGTGTTTGCTGGTGTTGATATAGCCTGAAAGGAACACAGTACCTTTTGACAAATAAAATAGTTGTTTATAATTAGTTTTAGGCATGTAACTAATCCTGCTGTATTGGGATTATACCACTTAACATAGGCCGAGGATTGTCTCTGACTCTTAACTGCATGTCAGAGCTCTTCAGCAGAGCTCGTGCTGAAGGAGTTCCAGACAACTATTTTAACATTGCCTTCAAATTGTGGATTCTATGGCAAAGTCAGAAATTCTTTTCCTGTGGAACTAGTGTAAAATTAGTCGCATTTGCATGGAACCTATTGTAAGAACCACTAACAAGAAATCTACCTTTTTGTTACATGGTTACATTCCTTTTAAAGAATTAACTAATCTGAAGTGGATAATTATAACCAGGGGTACAGCATGTGTCACGAAAGCTATGATACAGCGATTGTCTTGTTCCCTTGAAAGTCTGTGGGGTTTAGAGTTGTGAACACATAAAGAGAGGTTTTTTTAAACTTGAGAGTGCTTACCATTCCTTGTAAACTGAGCTGTACAATTATTCTGTAAGCATCAGATTGCATATGTTTATTTAGCATCACCCTGGAAATTGCTCCCTGATATTCTGTGGTCTCTTCTAATGCTGTAATTCTCTCAGGATGCTATGGGGATGTCACTGAGAGATTTCCATCGCAATTTATTGGTCTTCTGATATTGTGTTACTCTTGTTGTGACATTCTTTGTCTCTGCTTATAGTATTTTTTTCTTCTTAATTTTTCATTTGCTCTGAATCTGCTTTAGTGATCTGATCCTTTGCTCCACATGACATCTGTCTTGTTATAGATGGTTTCATCTGCAATTGCAGTGTGCAGAGCACCCTTTTAAAAGTTACATGTTTATATTACTCTGCTTTTGAAAGCACTCTGGCTTGTTTCTCCTAATTTTAACTCAGTTCTCTGCAACTCAAAGTGAAGATAATTACGGTAAAATGTGAGCATTAGGGAATGAATACACTGCATAATAGTTAACTTTTTCAGCCATTTCTAGAGTTCGAGTCAGTGGGGTAGAATTTGTGTAGTCATAAAGATTTATCACGTCTAATTACTGTGGAAATGTAGTCTAGCAGTGTTGAATGAGTATTACAGTCTTGTAAAATAATCCTATACTACTTGCTTACTATTAAATCTAATCTAAATGTCGCTTATAAATTTATCTGTTGTTTAGGTTAGAGGAAGAGGAAGAGGGAAGGAAGAGGTGACAGCTTTCAGCAGGGGCCTGGAAGTAGGAATTTAATAATGGTCACCCTGGCGATCTAAAGGGGCTCTTGGCAAGTAATGTCACGTCAGAGGGCAGGTGAGACAGAAATGCAAAACATACCCATGATTTTGTGGTGTTGCAAGAACACATCTGGTACTGTGAGATAAGAAAGAGTGTTACATTTGATGCTTCTGCTATTATTTGGAATTGTGGTTTTCTTAATTTTAGCGAGCCTTCTTATGACAGTGTTACCTTGTATCACAGCTGAATAGGATGTTTCAGCATAGTTCTCTGAGTTTTAATTTCTGTCAGCTGCCTTCAGCATCACTTCTAAACCGTTACTGCACATTCGTTATACGTTATTAGCTGCCCCCAGTTGCTTATACACAACCATAAAAGGCTTTTCTTATCTGCCTCAGTGACCACAGGAGTTGAGCTCTTGTCATCCCTCATACTCAAAGTATACTGCAAGTTTGCAAGGTGCAGAGAAGGTTTAGGTTGCAGTACTGTTGTAAGTGCTGACATTCCTGTCATTTGGAGTCTGTATAGTCAATTAGTTTTCTGAGCACCAGGTAGTACTAGTGTACGTCTGGGACTTCGCTGATCAATACAGATTGAACCCATTGACAGGGAAACAATACATTAAAAATGCCTCCTATGAATGTAGGACTTCTATTTGAATATTAGTATTTGTTAGAATAACTGTAGCGAAGGCAGTGCCTCTTTTATATGATGGTTGCAACCTTCATTTTGTGAACTTACTGTCATTCCAGGTCATCTACTGAGATATCTGTTGGGTTAAATCAGAAGGTGTCATGTATCAAACAGAGTCATTTACACACACATTCAAATATCGTGGAGGAGCCACGATAGCTCATTGGAGCTGTAATTTCTGCAAGGTGATGGTCAAATAGATATCCTACAGGCTGCTCTTCTCCTTGTGATTTATGACCATGATTTTTCTGGTACAATGGAGCTGTAAGTCCTGCCTTTAAACATTTCAAAGAAGTTACTGGATCCTTAGTGCCTAAGTGCTATTGATCGTGGAGCTTAGTGAGCTTCGAAAATTGAGTATTTATAATATACTCTCAGGCTTGTTTGGATGTTGTCTTTGGGACTAGCCAGTGAAAGTTCTGATATTCTCAGTCTTGATTCAAACGTATCCTTCTAGAAATTGCTAGTTACTTTAGATTTCTAAATTGATCTTCAGAAGATGAATACTCACATCCTGAAAAATCACTTTCCACTA
This sequence comes from Steatornis caripensis, assembly GCA_013398225.1. Taxonomy (NCBI): domain Eukaryota; kingdom Metazoa; phylum Chordata; class Aves; order Caprimulgiformes; family Steatornithidae; genus Steatornis; species Steatornis caripensis. The sequence goes on along the minus strand of VZSC01016581.1, from coordinate 1,452,809 downwards.
GAGTGTTAAGCCTTCAGAATAACTAGCCAGTTGTAAAACCATGATTGCCTGTAGTGCGCAAGACTTGAAGTGATAACCTGCTCTGTGTAACTAAGAATTTAGTAGTCATCGCTCTCCTTTCTGGCCAGTGTACATACTATTTTCTTGTAGCTATGTATACAACACGGATGCGTGAGGCAAGGTACGCTGTGTGCTGCCCAAATGACTGTACAATAGGAGTTTCTGCTTTGTGAACAATCTGTAATTATATGGTGATTTTTCTTTCAGAAGAATAACGATCTGAAATTAGAATTTGGACTATGTCCTCTTCTGAGGTTTTAATTGTAGTCAGATGTATGATTTGGAAAAATAACTTGCCAGTTTTAGTACCTTTTACAAAAGGTCTCATTGTTGCTTAGGAACCAACATAATGTCCATGAAAAGTACTATCCACGTTAGACGGTAAAAGGGTTTTATCCAAACATACATCTCCTGAAGCAGAATAGGTACATCAGCGCTTGTGAGCCATCAAAAAGAGCTATGAAGATATGTAAAGCTGTTCAGTATTGGTAAGAATATATTTTACTGCCTGTCTACCTCAAAGTTTCCTTAGAACATTATAAGTTTTAATTAACTTGTAACCAGAAAACAAGTTGTGGCTAGACAACTGAAATTTCTCTTTAACACACTTTCTATCAGACTTCCTTGTTATGACTATGGCAAAGCAGACCTATATGAGGAGGGGTTTTTGTATGTAGCTACTATCGGTTTGCTGTTACTACTGCGTAGGTAGTTTTGTTTCTAATTTAGCAGATAACAGGCAGCTCCCTCTGCCATAATTATGTCTCTGCTGTAGTACTTTTATTGCTAGCAGATACTTTGACCAACTTAAGCAAAAAGTTAGTTGACCCGGAAGGGCAACTCTGTAAGAAAATTAAATTATTGGCTTTTTTTCTGGCTATAAATACCAAGTATTCTATTAAAGTATGTAAATTAACCCTCAAGAAGATTTATCTGGATATTTGAAAAAACAAGACTAAGGAAGAATGCGTGACTATTCTCAAACGATTCTCCATGCAAATGACTTTATTAATCAGAAATAATTGTTAACTGAGGTGTAGTAGCTTAAAGAAAGGTTACTCTTTTCCACGGCAAGCACCAACTGAGAGATCAATCTACGACAGAATGAACAAATTCTCTGTGTCACTTCCAGACTTGTTCTACCTAATGACCTTTTTTTAACCTCATTCATAATCCATTTTTTCCTTGCTGTGACAGTGATGCTTGAAAATGTTGGTTTGTCCAAATTCACTCACTTTCCAACTAATTCTACATTGCTATACATCATCAACAGTTGGCAGTGTCAATTCCATGCTGTGTGTTCTACCTTAACTCTGTCACGGTACACATCTTTGCATGCACCTAGTGAATGGAGCAAAATCCACTTTAGAGCAGCTGGAATGAAATCAGAGACCACAGAAACACTAGACATTTTTCTAATCAGTGGAGCCTATATCTATGAAACATAAATGTTGTAGTATTTTTTGATGCAATATAAACAGTTTGAAAGGTTGAATGAAGTGAACACTTTCTAAGGATGACTGTTCCGCAAGAACATTGTGTCATTTTTTTAGAAAGAAACTTTGTTGAATGCCTACAAAATATATAACACCTTGTTGTTATTTTAATACCAAGAATTTGGCTTAAGACCTGCAAATTTTCTGCTAAAACCCCAAATCACTTAGATAGTGACAACACATACTTTACACAAATTTAATTACAGTAACTCAGATCAAAGCAGCTCCAGAAAGCATACTTCCCACTCAAAACCAAAACAAAAATAATTTCTGTAATGTCCTACATTGTTCGAAGAAAAATCCTAGAATATTAATTAAAAATTTACCTGTGTCCTCTTGTTACTCTTCTTGATTTTTACCGGTGAAGCGTGCTATCTTTGTTACTGGTGTGCTTCTTTTAAGGATCTGAACAGGTTTTCTGGTGATCACTCTCTGTGGCATCTTTTATGCAGGTGCTTCTTGTTGCTAAGAGATCAGTTGCTTAGAGATGGAAGTTTGTTTTTTGTAATAGATCAGGGGCCATTGCTATTGAAAAGAAAATTTTGTAATTTTACCTCTAGAGCTCAATGTATCTGCTGCAAAATAGCCAATGGTAGATACACACATGCCTCTAATGCTGATTAGAATTGTAACTGGAGAGTAAAACAGAAGAGTAAACAAAGTTTATAATTATGTTTGATGGCTCTCTATATCAAGGAAAGAGATTTGTCATTTAACTGGAGGTGAAACTAGCAGAAATTGTATTAGTTCTTTGCCTAGAGCATCTAAATGTATTTTTAATTTCCCAAAGAAAGGAAGAAAAGTCCAAGACTTTTATCGTAGAACTGGGATGCACAAAGTTATTGATAACCTTTTGTAAGATAAAATCCTGCACTGACGTTGGAAAGGTCTTACTGACTATTCTACATATTTTTGTATGTACTGTTTCCTTTATATTCCCAGTTGGTTTGATAGCTCTTCAGAATTACTATACAAACTGAAGTCTGGGGTTTTTGCTTTGTAATGCTTCTTTTTATTGCTGTAGCCTTGGGCAACTTGAACAAACTTAACTTATGAACATACAAATGTTTTCAAGAACTGCTTTGAGCAGTTACAGGAAACATGAAAATAATGACCAAAGAGCTGTAGGAAAAAGTGGTAATGTTATTAAAAGATGATACTAACACAGAAAGATGAATAAGGTACTTGTGCCTCTTACTTACTGTTTTGAAACACCAACAGAAGCCTGAATTTTCTCAATTTCTGCTATGGGGAATCCTTAGCTGACTCAGACGCCTCTTCTACAAGTTCACCCCTTTGAGTCCAAATAGACTGTTTTGTGAATAGGTCAAAATAATCTTTTTTTTTTGCTTAGTGCTCTCAAGTTCAGAAAATCCAGTCACTCAAGTCTGTTTTCAGGAAGGCCATGTTATGTCTGGCAGTAAGACACTATGTTGTCTTTCACTGTCAGGCCACAAATCTAAAAGATTCCTGTAAAATATTTTCATTCCTCTTTCCCTGAATTCACTCAAGGCTTTAGCATTAGCATTTAAAAGGAATAAATAAAACAAATCAGAGCACTTTTAATAAGAAAACACATCTTTTGAGTAAAAGGGTCTTATATCTAAAGGACTATGATCTCACTTGGAACAAAAGGTATTTAAGACTTACAATAGTTCTAGTGATGGAATATTTTTAACTCGGGGAAGGCTGGAAGAGGTCTAGAATTTTATTGAATGTGAAATCTCTTTTCAGAAGCCTTTCTTTAAGTAAATAAATAAATAATGCAGACAGTTTGGGGAGAATAAGGACTGAATTCATACGGAAATGCTTCTGCCGTTACTGCAACCTCATTGAAGACGCACAGCTTACACAACCAGTAGCCAACATAATTTCAGTCTGAGAATTGAACTCTTGTTCTTTTTCCATGTGCACACACCCTTCCATATCTATTTATTATGCAGACACTTGTTTACAGAATAATTTCCCTGTATAATTTTCCTGGAATGAAAAGTACAAGCAGAAATGGCTATAACTTTAGTGAACAATTCTATTGTGTCCTGTATTTAGAGCTGGTCACAATAACGGTTAAAACCTGTTGCATAGTATCTGACATTCTGAAAGTGTTAAAATTACTTTGTTTAGTTTCAAAAAGAGATGACAGCTATTTTTAATTTGTAAGCTTGCCTAAAAATTTTGGGGGAAGTCATGCATTAATATTTTTTTGTTTTAACAAGTCAGCTGTATGTTTTTCTGCTTGTAGACTAGTGATATTTACATTGTGGAGGAGATAGATTTGGGGGCTGGTTTTGATCCATTTCATGGTATATTTCTTACAGATTGTTAATGTCTACAAATTAGTACGAATGATCAGTTCTGAAGTAGATGGATAATTTTTCCATGGATACCAAAGTAAGAAAGCTTTACATAACAGTATGAAAAAGTTACCATATTAAGTTTCCAGCTCTTTCTTATGATTTGAAACTGGTTTACTGCATTTAGTGTTGCTTTCATTTCACTTGCTGAGAATAACAGCTTGTGTTGAACTTGGCTTGCTAGTTTTCTTGTGTTTTTCTTCGAGTTCCCCACGTATTTTTATCAGAAGTCAAACTCTGTATTTGTTGCTGCTGCAAACACATCATTTTGTGTTTTGTCTAGTTACAATACCTCAAACCCTTGTGTGGTTGCAGCTGTCGCTTACTGACTTTGGAGATGGTATATTGTTTTATAGGTGTTGGTTCAGGCTCTAGTGTTAGAGAGTAACATGGCTATTGGTAAAAGAGCTCTGGAAGGCATTACTTTCATTATTGCTGAATTGCAAATAAAACAAATACTAGTTTAATTTGGAAGCATCTATATCCTTAGATATTCTTTATTATACATGCAAATGGTAAGAATAAACTGCGTAACTACTCATGTTATTTTTAAAAGCTTCAGAATGAGGACTTTGGTAAAATAAGAAGTTAATATAAGGAATGCAAAAGGAATAGAATATCTTTCTTTGTCAGCATGTGTTGCTTGACGTCTAAGAGAGTCCAAGAATGAACTGGCCAGTTTCCCACCAAAACATGTTTTGATTCCTTGCTCCATAATGATTTATTTAATCAAAAGTACATGATTTCTAAAAATGAAAAATCTGGTAAAGTTTTTGTTGGGGCTCTTCTGTCAGTGCTATGTACTTACTTACTGATACAAAGACTTTGTGCGTGAATCGTAATTCGGGGACAAGAAGCCAGTTGGATTGGTCATGAAGAAGTCACAAAAGGAGTTAAATAATGTGAAAGTACTTGTTGATAGTTAAACTAGGTTTTGTGAAGACTGACTTCTGTGGGATATATCTTTAAATCAAATATTATTTCCATATACCAGAGAAAATGTATTTAAGTTCTTTAATGCCAAAGAATTCCCAGAGCTTTGTATAATGCAACAGAATGATTGGACTTTTTGTTCACTACAAAGATCTGTGGTTGAATACTACGAATTCTTCAGAGCCTGAGTAGGCATTCACTGAATTAACAAAGTTCTTTTTTATACCATTAAAAATAAGGCAGGAGGTTTTTTTCAAAATATTTTACAAGAGACTTTTGAGGAAAAAGGATGCAAAATGCAAATAGTTGAGCAGAAGGGTACACATCCCTTTAGCTCATATGATAAAATGTGTTAGATTGCTGGTTTAGTATTAAGGGCTTAAATCTGATCTAGTAACTATGTAGAAAGAAAATAAATTAAATCAGTGGAAATCAGGTCACTAATATGAGAGTCAGTATTGTGAAACTGGTAGGATGGGATCAAGCTCAGATCTTAGTTCTTTTTATGTCCTGGGGGTTTCACTGCAGTCGTTAGGGTATGAGATAAATGCTCACCCTATCCCAAGGATGGATAACCATTGGTGAATCTGTCCCTAATATACTCCATGTTGATTTAGGATAAAAGGAAACAAAGACATCTGTACGAACATTGACTGTCAGCACAAGGTCATGCTAAAGATCCATCTAGCTCCATCTCAGATACTGGCCAAAACCAAGTGCTGAGTGGGAGAATATAAGCATTGGACAAGTATATATACTTTCCTCTCCCTGCTTTCCCTCCGCAATTTAAGGATAAAGGAATTGAAAGTTACAGTCTTAGCCATCCATATGTCTGAGATAATGCCTGCCTGTCTTTCCTAGGAACTTCAAGAAAGACATTGTAGTAATTTAACCAGGCATTTTACTCCTACCTTTTCTCTTAACTTCCCATATGTACTGTTTTCCTGTTATCCTAAACAGGTCAGTTGTCAAGTACCAAGAGAGCTGAGACTACCGCAAGTATCTGTATTCAATTACTTCCTGTGCTACTTTATAATTTAGAAGCGTGTGTGAGCCGTGGGAGCAGCTAAGCTCCTTCATTTGGCCAGCATGCACTGCACAGTGAAACACGTTTATACCTTTTCCGTCAGTGTTTCTCTGAGTTACTCTCTCATTCTGTTACAATAACATACCTATTCATTGTCATAAATTCACCCTTTCAAAGAACAGTGTGTATGTGTGCAGGTGTGTTTTGAGGGAATTAGTACCACACTATTGGAAATCACTCATTTCGCATTTTGTGCGTGATTTTTTCTCATCCAGTGTCTTGGAAAGAGCTGGCCCATTTGGCTGTTCTAACATTATACTCGGTGCAGAGGTGATGTCCTTTTTTGCATCCCCAGTTCCACAAGGAGCAAGGTTTTCTTAATGCAAATTAGAGTTTGGCTTCTCTAGCTAATGCCATTTTAAAAGATCACCTAAGGACTACTAAATCATGGGATTGGCTGAAATCCACTTATACTGCCCACAGGTTTTCTTTTATGCCTAGTTTTAGAAGATCTATATTGCTTGCAGTTATAACACCAGGCTGATTTGACAATTCTGTTTCTCAGATCTTCACGACTCACTTTCTAGGGAATCTTCCAAAACCCCCAAACTTTAGATGATAACTTTGAAGCCCAAAATTTTGTTGCATCCCTCTTTTTGCCTTGGTGTAACTGCTGGCTTGAGTGACTTAGTCAAGAATTTTGACTACCATCTCCTACTCCTTACTATTTAACTGACAAAGAGAAAGTTTCTGCATAAGCTTGCTGCATCAGCTAAATATTTGTGGTGGCTGCTAATATGTTAATATATTACACATAAAAATCAAAATATCTGTGTGTTCAATGCAGTGTTCTTAAGCAGGACTTCCACGTGCTTCCACTAGCTACAGGATGCTTCCTCAGAGGTGGTGGGTGTTTGACCAGAGCAAGATGCTAGTCCATATAATAATACCAGATTCTGACCTATGAAGGATGTATTGGTGTACTGTTTGACTATCAGATTAATGGAGTCTCTTGTTTCATAAATGAGGGGATAATTTTGACATTTCTTCTAACTTTCAAGAGCTTGATTTATTGGTAACTTTCAACAGTATTTTATTATATTCCTCATGCTTATGGCAGTTAACAGCAAAACAGCTTTTTCTTAACACTGAACATATGTTGTAATTTAGAAAAGGCCAAAAAATTAATGGAAAGCTTTTGAGGAGAAATGGTATGGTAGGAAAGAGGGAGGGGATGGGTAACAGAAAGGTTTTGTATTTGTAGTTACTTTATTATGGAGCCCGTCTACCATTTTTAAAGGGTTTTGCTGCAGCACTCATGTAAAAGATATGACCGAAGGATGTGGCAAGAAGTCTGTGCTAAGACATACGTCATGTATAACGCTGTTGGCTATGTAGTTATAGTTTTCCCTATATTGAATATAAAAGGCTGTATAGTCTGAGGAGCACTAATAAGACAGTAAAGTTCAGTGGAGTTTCCACTCAAAATTATGGGATTTTTGTCCTAACTTCACTGGGAATAGGATAAGATGTCCTTCAAAGTATATGGAGAGATGATGGTAAGGTTCTAGAAAAAAAGATTTTGAAGTTTTGTTGTTAGAGCTTGACTTACCTCTGCGTATTTTTACCTCAAAATCTTCTCTTAGAAATCAAGCATATGCTAGTGATGTGTAGTAATAACTTATCCTTCATACTAATTCATGGTTGTCTAGAAAACAATTTCACTTATCTGCCATGTTTTCCAAATGTATCTAATAAGGTGGTTGTTATTTTTTTAATGATCGAAGTGGTCCTAGGGCTGAATGGATCTATTGGGCTTTGAGATTCTTGAAGGAAAAAAAAAAAGACAAAAAAAAAGAGGATTATTTCAGGGTTATGTTGCTATTGCCTTTTGAAGGTAGACATTAGCTGTTATTCAGTACTGTTCTTGCCTATTAAAAGAATTTAAACCTTGTAATAAAATTAAACTGTATTTTCTTGGTGACTCCCCGCAAAATCACTCTTATCATTCTGTCCACATCAGCTTGGTAGAACAGCATTAAAAAACTCCTAATGAAAGTCAAAATGGAAAGAGTTAACAATGTGGGTATTTTTCTCCTATTAGTCTACGTGGGTAAGTTCAGATCTTCAGACTATGGTAGGCTACACTTGTTAACTCCAGAACTACTACTTATTTTGAAGATGGGGACAGTGTGTTCTTGTCACAGGCGGTAGCAGCTGTAATGAAGTATTACAGGAACAGGTCACAAATGCGCTATCTAAAACTAACTTTGCATTAAGTATCTGAGCATGTACAGTCTCAGCCTGTTAGCTGTTCAACTTGTTTACATTTTTTTTTCTTCTCCTGAATTGGTATTGCAGCTGGTGAGAAAAAGGAAGAGGTGTGTGAAGACTTCTTTGCCCTTGATGTGCAGGAACTAGTGACTACTATCTCATATTTTCTCTCTTTGCCCATAGATATCAGACTAATTTGAGAGCAGTTCTTTGGGGTGTGGGGAAAGGTGCTTTGAGAGACGCTCTCTTCCCTTGTCACAGAAAAATGTGCAGGCTATTCGGAGTAGTTTAGGATGAGTCTTCAGATTGCTACAGGCTTCTTTGACAGCTAAATACTCTTCCCCCCTCTGTTTTTTTTTAGTAAGCTCTGCTGCCACAGTTGAGTGGCTATCTCTACAAGTCTTGTGCAGCATTATCTTATGTGATGACTGCAATAAAAGTTATACAGAGCTTGTACTTGAATGTGCAACTACTGAGGCAGAGTACGTTCTATTGAACCTTTAAACCACTCCCTCCATTTTTTCCATTTGAATTTCTTTGAAGTAATATGCGTGCTTTATAAGTATTTCTTATTATTGTTTATAAGAACCTGATCTTCTCTGGATTTTATCACCAATTCAATGTTAATATTATCTACTTTACATTGTAACTGCTTTAATACCTGAGCAGTTAATGCCAGTAAATTAATTTCCTCTTCTGCATATGAGATTTAAAATAATTCGTCATCAGAGAGTTGGAAAATGTAAGAGTTGAAAAATCTTTTATTAGAACCTTTATTTCTTAGAGTCAACTTTTTCATTTATAAAATAGTATGCGTGTATGTGAGAACACATATGATTAAAAGCTCATCTGTGTTAGGTAAATATAACTAAGCATATATATGTGGACCCACTACAATGGCTGCAGCCTCCTTTTCTGTAATATGTAGTTTGAGTATATTTTTCTCAGCCTGTTGGCAGGATTCAAGTTCTTCGGTCTATCTTTGAAGGGAAGATCCCAACAGGATAGTACACAGTGCTGCTAGGTATCTCTTTCTTCCATTGTTAAGATTTTTCCTTGCTTCTGGAGCTTATCTGTTGCTGCTTACTACTTCAAAAGTTTAAACTGCTAAGTACTGTTTTTGTTGCTCTAGTTATTCCTACTTGATGGACTTGTGAACAAGCCTCCTCCATTCCCTAACTACTATCAGTTGATCCTATAGAGAACTAGGGAAGGTTGGGAGTATCTACCTCTTGGAGCTTTCTTTGCACTGCAATTCCAGTTTCTTGGCCTGTTTTTAAAGGGGAAAGATAGGATTGCAGTCTTGAAGGAATACTGAGGTGTAGGTTCTTGCTGTTTGGCCAGGTAATTACTGTGTTTTGGCCAGGTGCTGGCAGTATGCTCCCACTCCTTGGGACCATTCCAGGTATGATAGGAGGCAATGGGCTCGACTTTCATTTTCTTATATGGATGACTTCAGCGGCATGCATGCACTTGCTGTCTATTAGCGCCACTTTTAGAAAAATGCTCCAATATCCATTTAATTTTTCCAAGCAGATTTCTGCTATTTTGCCATTATAGCAGGAACAGAAGTCCACTGTGCTCTTGTTGTATCACACAGAATTCCTTCTAATGGTCACTTTGATATACTGTGAGATGTTTCAGGCATTTTTTTAAACAAATAGAGATGCTTTCCATAAAAGTTCAAAACAAAAATGTTAAACTTTTGCTAAAAGGAAAGTACAGCCAAACCTCTATTGCATATAATCCCCATCAGTCAAAGCAGTCATTATAAGAGTGCTTACAGAACAGAACATTCAGAACAATGCTTGAAGGTACTGCGGGCGTTTCCTCAGTAGAATTAAAACACTCAATACAATACTCAAGTTTAGCTTACAAAGAAGGTATGCAATAATCAAATGAAAATGCTACTAACCACTTCTAGTTGTTCTGAGTCTTCTGAACTGCTTCTTCAAGTGCTGTTGGTTATTTTGCTAATGATACCAATTTCTCTGTCAAGACAGCCTTGGCTGCACAGGCTCTGAAGTGGACAGAGTTCAGAGAAGTCTCTCTGCACCTGCTTTCTAACCATCGTACTGCTTGAAGGCATAGCAGGTCTGCAAAAGCATTTTCTGTGCGCAAGACTGATTGCTTATATAAGAGGGTTTTTCAGTAAGTGCGTTTTTTACTGTTACGTAAATTTGCCTGTACATCAGTCCAAGTCATGAAGTATTTTGTGACTGACGAGTTTCTCATAAAATGCTAGGTTTTTTCCATTTATGATGTTTTGGCAAATACAAGAAGCAAATGTTTTGAAATGGTCTATGGAGAAAAAAATACCATGAACATTAATGAATTCAACTTAAAGCTGTGTAGAATTTCAGGTTGAAAATGCTCCTTTAAAATAATTCCGTCTGTGTTCGTAGAATCACAGAATGGTTTGGGTTGAAAGAGACCTTAAAGACCGTCCCGTTCCAACCCCCCTGCCACGGGCAGGGACACCTTCCACTAGACCAGGTTGCTCAAAGCCCCATCCAACCTGGCCTTGAACACTTGTGCTTGTTTCTGTCTTGGAGGAAAGGCTAAAACTTTTTTAAAGAAATGCAATGATTTTCTTCTTCTTTTCTACTTTACTCTGTGTGTGTAAGAAGCAACAAGTAGGACATAATCTGAAACTGAGCCAAAAATAAAAATAGAAAATGCAATCAGCGCTGTTACATGAAAATAGAAATCAGTATCTGGTAGAAGTTAAACTCCCATTTTACTCTTTTCATCATATTTATCCATACATTTATAGAGAGATGGGAAACTTCCTTGCCCTCTGAGCAGCTGAGTCAATTCTGAATCAAGATAATGGTCTGTCCACTGATATTATTTGGAATTGAATCATAACGGAGAGTGCAAATGAATGACAATGTACAATACAGTAAGCAAAACCAACTCCTTGTTCTCCCTGGTTATAGATATCTATCTGATCTGGTTTCCTAACAGCCCTCTGCATCGCCACAGATTAACTTTTAAAGTCTTTTCTTGGTATAGCCAAAAAGTAACTGCGGGGTTCTGAAAAGAAACTTTCTGCCTGAATAGGCAGTTCAGATTGCTTGCTTTGCAGTGTGCAGGATACAGATACAAGGCCCTGGGTCTGTGTCAGTACTGTTTTTTTGTATTCTCAGTAATGCTGCTTTGATAAGACAAAAAGTCAGTATCACATCTGGTAGATTTTTTTTTTTAAAACAAACAATAAGTAGAGGGGAGCATGCTTGTACTAAAGATGATGTTATTGCAAAATTTGCATAAGCTAGCTTGTGCAGGAGCAATGCAATATTTTCCAAGTGACAGTGCAAAAATAACGACACAATAATAAAACTGGGGGAACAGAGGAAACAAATAAAAGGGATGAATGTCCTGGGCACTTCTTGTTTGTGATGCAATTTCTTTTTTGTTCTTCAAGAAAAAACCCTTGATAAAAGGCAAGCAGTAAAAAAAAAAAAAGCTTGAGGAATTAAGAAGTGTGTCTTTGACAGAAAAATAATTTATCTTTAGGTCTATTTCTCACTGTTGACAGAAAGATCCAAATCTTGATTTAGAAGTGAGAACAAAAGTGGAAAGAGTGTGCAATTGTGTACTATAGTGATAAACACTGCCGAAGAAGAAAAGACAGGTTACCAATACGTTTCTGAGAATCATAAACTTACTTTGCGGTGATCTCCACTAAGGCATTTCCTCAGTGACTTACTAATTGGCTGTTACATTAGAAAATATAATGGTAGGACACAGGTAGAAAACAACCTAAATTGTGTTGCTGTGCCCGTTGCTTTATCCTGTAATTAAATCCTTAACTTATAATTTTTTGTTAAACTTCAGATACATTCATTTTACATCTTGGTTGTTGAGATGCTGAACTAAGGCTGGCAACTATACTTAGCTCTCTACTTCCTCTTTTATGGAAACACTGAATAGCATAGTATAGGTTACATAGTGAAAAATAGTAGCTTAAGGCTAAAAGACCATATAGCAAAAAAACCTGTATAGCAGAAAAGTTGAAGCTCAGCTGCCCAAATATTCTCTTGCTGTTGTCTGTAACATAAAATGTACCTGCCAGTACAACCTCTTTCTGCTATCAAGAATATTGTTAGATCTGATTATTACTCCCAGCCTCTTCCTTATAAGAGGACCTCTGCTCCTGCAGAAGGTGTAGATGGAGCTCAGCACCTTTGAGACTGCAATCCTACAGCATCCAGCCTGTCATGCAGATTTGAAAGTCTGATAAAATTACTCTTTTCTTAAAAGTCTTTCTGACTTGATCTACTTGTTTAGAAAATTACTGGGTCATGCTTTGTGGAATTTCTTAACCTTTTGTGGTGCCTTCAGATCTTTTCACTTGGAGACAAGGAACATGAATTCAGACAGTGCAGTCTAAGGGGGTTCTTCCCAGACCTGGAATGTGCCAAATTGCTTGCTTGTTGACGTGGGCTGTAGCTACAATGCCTGTAAAGGAGCTAAGTATTCTGCCACAGTGCCCCCTCCATCCTGTGTTCCCAGAACAATTTGAATGTTGTGTCATAGCCACGTGCCATTTTGAGATCTGCACCGACTTGCACATTTTCTATCCTCCAAGTTAAGACATACACAGCTCTGAAACACTGTGCTTGGGGGAGAGGAGGGAATGTGCCCCTTCTTCCCCCCGGAGAAACCTCAGTGCCTTCCACAGTTTCTTCCTGCCTAAATGAGGCAAAATATTCAAAATGCGGTTTTATGCATGTACGTTCTATTATTGAGTTATATGAGCAGCTTTCCTGAAAATTGTGCATCTAGATAATTTATATAAAACACCCTACTTAGATTTAAAGTCTAATCTAATAATAAAAATCTAATATATAAGGACTCCATCTCTTGCTTCTTTGCTTGGTTCCTATTCCTGTTGTGTAATGACTTGAGATAAGGTTATGAAATCTTTGAAATAGAGACAGTCTTTTAGGAAATGCGTCTGAATAAGGTCTGTCTTAGTATCCCGCTTTCCCTGAGGGGTAATACTACTATGCATATGATTCATTTTCCTTAACTTCAGACACGTATGTCTAAATCTGTCTTCTGGACTTGCTTTGCTAGCAGCGGAGGAAAAGCAGTCATTTCTAGGATGCGATTCATCTTGTTCTCAGGTAGAAGTCCCTGTGGTCACTTAGTTTCCCTCCCTGTCTGTGAGAGGCACTGAGGTGTCAGGGATAAGTTTATCTAAGATTCCTATTTAGTTAGTCCAGTGCACGTGGGTTTTTTAATGCTGATTATGGGTAAATAGGTAGTTGGTAATTATTTAGTTACTAACGAAAACTGTAACTCTTCTGACTGAAGAAGACCCAATTCTAGAATATTAGTAGAATTTAAAGAGGAAAATGGCAGACCAATTTAAATTGCTTTAATACAGTTGTTGTTAATGTTATTCTAATGCATGATTTTACTGCTATCATTAATATAGTCTTTCAGTTACCTTTCCGTTATCCCTCTGTATCTTTAAAATGATGATATGTTTTACTGTCAGGACCTTGAAGAATATGTTCTGTGGTTTTGACTTGAGCTAATATATAGCACCTATAATAATCTACCTAATATGGCTAGCGGTTCTCTCTTTCTCGCGGATGTTCCGAGATCACATTGCCATCTTCGTTTTCCACAGTGCCATCCCAGTGCCGTTGATGCGTTTCTCTTGCAGCTATTTTTTTGTGGCTATTATTCTGTTCAGTTTTCTGAAAGTTGTAGATACCTGTAGTAAATTCGTTATTTGAAATTTCTTCTGTATTATTTGTTAAACAGAACACATAGTGCTATTTCTTTCTCTTGGCTTTATGAATAGTCTTATGATGTACATTTATAGTGTGTATTGTGATATGTTAGTATGTTAAAAGTGCTCAAAGAGGAAAAACTAATTTTAATTTCCTGTGAATCACAATGCTACATAAAATGAATGACAGAAAGTTGACAGGGAAACAAGCTGGAATACCGTTTGTATTCAATACTTTCTGACTGAAAATTACCCAGAGATAGAGATAGCTTTAATCAGTACTTTGTTAGGTTGCACTATGTACGCTGGATACAATGTGGAGAGAAGGAGAAATTTCTGAAGTAGAGAGGAAACCTGACTGCTGCTCTACTTCATATCCAGCTATTTTTCTTCTTCCAGTCTGGTATTCTTGGGCTACAGAGACAGCCACGCTTTCTCCTCAGACACATTCCTGGAAAGTGGATGATGTAAGAGAGTTCCCATAGTATACAACTCTGAGTTTTTCCTGTGTTGTTGGAATACCTTCACCAAAAAGTGTTCTTTGTTGGTTTGTGTGCCACTCTCAATATGGAGACAATTTAGATTTGATAATTTGTTGGATAATGAATATTCACTATTTAAATCCTGGCTGGTATTTGGGTGGTTGAGAAGTGTCCTCCTCGTCCTTCGATTCCTTCCTGCATTGCAGGATCCTTTGCAAAAAAGCAAGGACTGGTTTTCAAGGGTACCTATCTGCGCATTTTCCAGTTCTATTCATAGTTTCCAGATTCCAGTTGTGTTACAAAGATGTGATAGATCTGTTGAGCCGCTTATCTTTTGTCGTGTGTTCTGATCAGTGGCTTTTATTCCCATAGTTTAAATTATGAATGGGTGGTTGTAGCCATCGTGTTTGAATTGTTCTGTTTGACTTTGCTCCCTAAGTCATCATTCTCTATGATTCAGCTTTTATTTTTTTCACACATATGTGTGTTGGAGGAATTCTGAGCTGTTTTCTGGGAAAATAGTCTTTAGCTGCCAGTGCCTTAATGATGCATCTCTAAGGCATCTTCCTCCAAGGTTATTGACTGTTCATTCAAAGACAATGAAACATTCTGATGATGCCATTGAATAGTGTTCTTTGTGCTGCACTACTTGCTGATATTTGTGGATTTTAGTTTGAATTTTAAACACTGGCTTAGCTTACCTAATAAGAAATTGTTTTCCATTGATTCTTAATTTATGATTTATCATTAAGACTCAGTATTCCAAAAGAACAGCTGGTATATTCTTTGCATTAATTTATTTACTCTTGCAACTCTATATTAAGAAGGAATTTCCTGAGATCAGAGGAGCTCCTTAAGGTATAGGTTGCTGATACCTTAAGAAGCTTTATATCCTTGTGCCACTGAAATACACAATGGAAGATTAAAGGGGTTGGGGTATAGCTCCAGCTTTTTCAGATAGTAATTTGTTAAGCATTATCTAGCAATTCGAACTCTTTCCGTGCAGAATTTTTACTTGTCTGTAAAATATTGCTTGAAGGGATGTTACCCTATATCTAAATTAAATATTCCTATAATTAATTTCACTTATTCCAGTACTGTTCAATCTGTAACTTTTGTAATTGGCTGCTGTTTTTGGCAATAATATACCTTTGTTTAGGACTCATCCATTTGCTGGAACTGAATGAGTTCTTCCTGCCAAAGTATAGCAATGAAAAAATAATTCCACAGACATTTCTTTCCATTAATACGTTTCAGCCCAGGCTGATATACAAAACTAATTGCATTAACTTTTCTGCAGTATTTTACAGGAGCATCCAAGGCTTATTCCATGAAAAAAACCCCCACCTCCTCTGATATAAAATGATCAGAGTTACACTATTTTCTGTATATTTTATTTTCCTCTAGTTCTTAAAAATACTTTTTTTTCCTTGAAAAACAAGCCTGTGTATCCAATATGCTATAATCTGTGTGGAATGCATGTGCAGAAATGGAGTGGGCTGCATTCTGGTGTCTGTCACTGATACAGGCCTGAAGTAATTCTGTGGGGTGAAGTTAGTCATGGAGCTTAGTGTAGTCTGAATCACTGTGAGTCTGCTATTGTAGCTGACCTACAGTTATTGCAAAGACATTTCAAACCTACGTATTCCATTTTTTCTGAACATGAATAGACTAGGGCCTAATATGAATTTCAAAATCAAGCCTTTATTTTTGCATGTGGTCAGAAGCCTTTTAACATTTTAAAGCTAAGCCTTTGCTCCAGAAACAATGTTGATTTCAGTGCCAATATTGAGTTGCGACTGTGATGGGGATGGAGGAACTCTGCAGCTGCTCGGCTGCTGCTGTGTCACGTGGTTTGAGCAGTGACAACAGAGGTGAAGAGAAAGGGCATTTATAGCTCTAAGCGTGATTTGCCTTCCTCAGTATGTCCATGCTGAACATACAGTTGCGAGAGTTCCCAGTATCACCTGTTGCAAAGGAAAGCACAAGAAATTTCCTGAAAAGCATTAACTGTTCATCAGTTTGAGAGTCCAAAGAATGATCTTCCCCTTCTACTTTGTAGGTTTGGAGAGCAGAGTAGATTTGGAATCCTACACCAAATACATTAAGCCTCTGTCGTATTGCCTGAGAAGAAGGGGATTCAATAAAATCTGTCAGTTATCATAGGAGGTTATGAAAGCTTTAGAAGACCGTTTTTTTCCACTTTCACTAGGTCAGGAAAAGAGATTACCTTCTTTCCAATAGCATCCGTAAAGGTTATAATCTGTATAATCTTTTAATGGCATCATCAGAATAATTTTGGTTATGTGTCTTATAAGCGCATCATCCTCAGCATCTCAGCCCATCCTTCAGCATTAGTTATCCAAGGGAAAACAACATGCCAGTCTCCAGTGTGCTTTTTTACTGAGACAGCTGCCTAAATAGATGATATTTCACTTACAACAGTTTTTGCAAAGCAAAACATCAGTGGGAGCATTAGTTAAGTGTGACACCATCTGAATACATTCTCAGCCTCAGAATAATCGACTGATATTCTTTATTATATACATAGCTTGTAATTTGGATGCAAAAATACCTCTTGTAGTAAAGCTATGTTTTATGTCCTGACAATTTATTTAAACTGTACGACTAAACTGGAATTGTGAAAAGCATAAACATGATATCATATCTGCGGTTTGCATATCTGTATTGACAGTTTCTTTCTAGTTCCCATAGAACTTGGGCAGATTTACATCGTCTTTGTCCGCCATGCTTCACTGCCTGTCTAGTTATGATGCACATTTGTGTTAGGGCATGCTTTAGAGAAACAAATTCTGAAATGCCAGGAAATAATTGAAGAGCTGCTTGTTGGCATTCTGCCTACCTGGAAAAATAAATCCTGATGGGTATATGGGATAACAGTTTTCTCACATTGGTTTAGATTGCTACTGAGCATATTTTTCTGTCCTTTTGGTAAAGAAATAGCAGTAAGGTTTCCAGAACTTATCAGCAGCATTCCCAAGCCTCCATTCTGCTTTGCTGATCACCAGTCTACCATTGGGACCTTTGATTTTCACCATGGAGAAGGAATGGAGCCATGAAGCGTGAGGCTGCATTGCAGTTGATGTCAAGTGCTGTATGCATGGACAAAAATTTCATGTGTGTTGCACAGGGACAAGAGATACAGAAGGAGACAAGGATCATAGAAGGTAGCAGAGGATGAGAGAATACGGCGACATTTGGATGAAGTGCTGGTTGTATGGTCTAGGGAGAGACTCAGTAGAACGCTGGGAAAGGCATGTCCACATCCCCTAAGATATCTGCTTCTGCTACTGGAGTAGCTAATAGGAATTTCTAAGCAGTCTCAGCTTGAGAACAACTTTGCCACAAAACCATGCTGTCAACTGATTCCCGACTTTCAAAAATAGTGCAATTTCTTGGCAGAGGTGAAACTCTTCATGCCCTAGCAAACTAAGCACGATACTGCACAGACCGCCGTATCGTCTGTGGCATAGGTAGCAGCTTTGGAGCAATTCACAGCCTGGGGAAGAAGCCTAAAACTCTGCCAGCTCAGCAGGTTCCATACCACAGCCTTGGATAGGATGTTCATGGTGATCCAATGGCCCTTATTTTTCTAATGAACAATATTCAATTTCTTTTGGATTCTAATACAGACTGCAAGATTAGACAGATGGGGAAACAAGAGTGCTATAAAGCTTCTGTTATTCTCCAAATGGTAGCTCATCATTATTATGCTCTTTTTACTCAATCATTATGCTCTGAAATGGGCAATAAATATGAAGAATTGCTGTTTGTTATGCTGCACAGTCTCTGGAGTGCAGTTCTGTGCATGTTCTCAGAAACAAAGCTTTAGTTTGCTGTTGTGATAGATACTTACTAGTTTTATTGTATCTATGAAATTATAAAATAAGCTTGCTTAAGATAGAATGTCTTCTGGGAATTTCTATGCAAGGTCATATTTCTTTTTTTTTTTTTCCCTTCACAAGATTAACACTATAAGCAAAAATCAAATACGCACTTCTATGATAAGCTAGGATATCGACTGCAGAGTAAACAGTTATTCTTGTAAGCAGAAAGACTGTTGAAGTATAAGTTGAACTTTGTGATAGCTTCAGAATAGTCTGCCAAGGCCTCAGAAGTGATTTTGCAGGTGATTTTTACATATTTGTTTTTGTTATTATTCCTTTGAATATGGTGGAAGTTGACTGGTGGAACACATTCTAAGACTGTTGATCCTGCAAAAAGATATACACACCTGTATAATGTTAGTAGTCTTATGTAAAATAGTTATTTGCAACAACATGGTAAAGAGCTCAAGCGGTAATTTAAACTTCAGTGAGGTTGCTTTTTGGTAAACGTTTCATTGGAGGCTAGTACTGGAAATATAAATAGAATCATATAATGAAGTTACAGTTCTTTCAATTTTTTTTAATAGCCAAATTAAGTTTTAAATAGTGTACTGGTTTCTGAAAATATCAGTTGAGGCATCAGATTCCTGATTTTATTTTGCAAAATATAGAAAGCTGAAAAACTTACTGTGATATGGCAGAAGCTGAGCAGAGCAGATCTGAGATAGGGTAACTGCTTCCTTGACAATTAGGTAGGAAGTATTTGGACAATATAGTGAAACAGCGAAACTTTTTGCAATTTGTTTTTTCAAAATCTATCTGCTGTACAGGGTGAAAAAGGCATTTTGTATATATTTGCAATATGCATGACTTACCAAAGAGATCCCTGTGATCCAGGATTACAGCACACACAAGAGCGGGCTTTTAAGATCGTGCAGTGATGGTGCAGGACACCTGCTCAAAATTTCGGGGGAGAGATTAGCATTGTTGGAGCAGGTCCAGGGGAGGGCCACAAAAATGATCTGAGGGATGGAACACCTCTCCTATGAGGAAAGGCTGAGAGGGTTGGGGTTGTTCAGTCTAGAAAAGGGAAAGATCCAGGGATAACTTACTGCAGCCTTTCAGCACTTAAAGGGGGCTTATAAGAAAGATGGGGACAAACTTTTTAGCAGGGCCTGTTGCAATAGGACAAGGGGTGATGGTTTTAACTAAAAGAGGGTAGATTCAGACTAGATAGAAGGAAGAAATTTTTTACAATGAAGGTGGTGAAACACTGGAACAGGTTGCCCAGAGAGGTGGTTGATGCCCCATCCCTGGAAGAGTTCAAGGCCAGGTTGGGCAGGGCTCTGAGCAACCCAATCTAGGTGAACATGTCCCAGCTTACTGCAGGCTTACTGCAGGCCTTTAAAGGTCCCTTCCAACCCAAACCGTTCTGTGATTCTGTGCTGATGAGTCTTACACCTTTGGATGTACGATGATTTCTTCTGTCGTTATGGGATCAGATGGAACAATGTTTGTCCCCTCTACTTTCACCCTGCTCTATCTAAACCCATCGTAACAGTTCAGAAGGAAAGGGTCTCCAATGCAGTGCCTGAGGACACCAACACTTTCTGCAGTATTTTTTATTTCAGAGAGATAAGAACTTTAATTTGATGGAGTTGTTTTCCTTGGCTTGGCTTGTCTGCTGTTTTAACTGACTGCAGCAGGACTGCATGTATTAAATTCAAATTTGATTTGACCTAATAGCTTACCCTTCAGTGCACTGTGGGATTAGCATCAATTGCAGGTCAATGGCACAGTTAGAGACAAGATGTCGTACCTCATCAGTTGCAGAGATCGGCAGAGAAGCGTCACTTCGTCAAAGTCAGGATCGAGAACTCTGTCTTGTAGGAGACTTGGCATTCAAAAGCTGTGAATTTCATGAGATTCATTTGAAGTAGTAAAAATGTAAGAAAGTACAACTGCCTTGCCTTTGAAATGAAACGGTAAGCTTTTAAAATAACTTTTCTAAAAAATGTTCCGAGTTTAGTAACTTTCATATTCTCCACGAAGTCTTCATATTCAGCAAATTCTCCACAATAGTGAAATTCTGGATAATCAATTTTCTTATCTTTACTATGAATTAATTGGGAGCAAAAAATTGTTACGTTCAAGATATGCCATGTCACAGAAGGGTTGGCAGGAATAATTTGGGAAAACTCTGTGCTTTAACATCTAAAGCAACAGCTAAAGCGTTATTAGTGAATGACACACGATGTTCTTAGAACACCCAGGCGCTCGCAGGAGCTGCACAACGACAGCGTACGTAGAAGGGGGGGATTTTTGCTTTGCAGTATCATTTTCTGCTTGCATCGGAGCTTTGGGGGATGAGGGTAACGAGAATCGTGATACCCGGAAAAAGCCGCGAGTGGGTCAGGGGCGCGCCGTGACTGCAGGCCGGGGCGGCGGACGGCCGTCCCGGGCGGTCCCCTCTAGGAGTCGCTCACGGCAGCTTCCCCGTCCTGCCCGGCTTTGCGGGAGGGGGCCGCCTGCCCCGAGGGGCCGAGCCCCGCCGCGGGAGCGGGGAGGAGGCGGCCGGGCTGCCCGGGGCGCTCCCTGCCCTCGCCCCCTCCCCGCCCCGCTCCCGCACCCCGTCGCTCCGCTCTGGCGGCCCCCGGCCCGCCGCCACTCCCCTCCGCCCCGCCAGCGTCCCACGGCGTCGGCCGGGCATAAATCCCTCCCCGCCGGCGGCGGCTCGCCCGTCCGCAGCCTCCCCGCGGCGATGGAGGAGGCGGGCGGCCGGGCGCTGCGGTGCCTGCTGGCCGCCCTGGGGCTGCTCTCGGCGCTCAGCGCCGCCGGGACGCTCTTCCTCCTGGCGCAGTGGCGGGAGCTGGGCGCGGCGCTGCGGGAGCTGGAGGCGG
>VZSC01016581.1:1371502-1425172 GCA_013398225.1 Steatornis caripensis | reverse complement strand
TTTTCCTTTTTTTCCTTTTTTTTTTTTTTTTTTTTAATGTGTATGGGGGACCACATAAGATAAATCTTGTTACAGAAACATTTTCTGGTTTACTTTCACTTTACTCTTGCCTGATATGCTTTATTCTCATTAAGGCCCTATACTTGAACTAAGTCAGAGTGAGACAGATTTTATTATATTACATGTTGCTGAAGAACTGAAGCAAGTCCAATTTCTAATACACCAGCCAGGTTGCCAGGTTCTGTGGGGAGTATGGTCTGGTCTGGAGACGAATTACATGTGACAAGCCTGATTATGATTTAGATATATTTAATAGGAATGACAAAATTCCCCCCCCCCCTCTATTTAAGTAGTCTGAATCCTGTACTGCAACGAAATATCCATAAAACAGTGAAGCGTACCGTAGCATGTATTGTTGTTTTCATGTAATGTGTATTTTCAACAGGATTTTTAATTGTGACATTCATCAGCATTGTAAAGCTGCTATAACATGATCTTGGAGAACACTTATATAAAGGAAAGGTAATGATTCTTAGATGCCTTGCATCCATGGCATTGTAAAGGCACCTAAACCCCTGACAGTGAGGTTATGTTGTAGAGGTGGTTGTTTGTCAAACCTTTTATCAGTTGAAACTTGCAAAAAGCAAAACGTATGTGTATATGTAATTGCCTTTAAGGTTGCTTTTTCACTAAGTCTGAGTTTCTGCTAATGCTCAAGTAGTTATTTATAATACAAAGCAGTTAAATCCATAGGTGTTCATTTTGAAATCTGAGGGGCTTTCCGTTCCTTTTACTGTTCTGATCTAATGCTAATCAATTCAACTTGGAATTGCTTTTTGTCTTCTTGCTAGGTTAAACTCACCATTTCTTCTTGTGTTCTTTTGCTTGTTCTTCTTGTAGGCCCCCCGGGTCCTCCAGGTAAGATACTTTGACAATTGCAGTAACACTTTTGGGTAATTCAAACAGTTGCTGGTACAAAGTGTTAAAATGTATAAATGTATCTTTTATAGAATTGTCTTCCTTTGCTAATTAGAATGAGGGAGGATTGAATGAATGCCTTCCTTTATAACTCTTGTATTTAGGACAACTCGTGCTGCTTCTGGGAGGGGGAGAGGTTTTCGGCATTACACTTTTCTTGTGGAAGGAAAAGAATATTTTCACATTTGCTAAAACATACTTGATCAAAACCAGATGGAATTAAGGGTGTTTGAGTAGTATTTCACTGAAGAGATGAGTGTGTGTATATATATACATAAACTACAAGTAAACTGATAGTAAAATTCGACACTAAAAACATCTCTGTAAAGTGTTGGTAATTCCACCCTCCCACCTCCCCCATAACTTTTCCTCCTTTCTTATTTAATTCTCTCTGCTCTCACTCACGTGGTTGCTAGGCTATATGAATGCTTACTTGCTTTCTTTCTGTGCTTCGTTAGCTGTGGGTCTGCTTAGAATTGTTCTATCAGAAAAGTATCAGGTACTTTTTGTTTGTGGGTGTTCAAATAGCGACGAAGAGGGAGTGATGTCTTCTGTACCAACCAAGCATGGTTTGGC
Source organism: Steatornis caripensis (assembly GCA_013398225.1). Classification (NCBI taxonomy): domain Eukaryota; kingdom Metazoa; phylum Chordata; class Aves; order Caprimulgiformes; family Steatornithidae; genus Steatornis; species Steatornis caripensis. The sequence goes on along the minus strand of VZSC01016581.1, from coordinate 1,423,618 downwards.
ACTACAGTATTCTGGACAAATACAGAAATGCTTTTCTTGTGCTATATTAGCCTGGCCAATATCATAAACAACATAAAAGCTTATGTGGCTTGTGTAAGATGTTATAGTCACTGCCAAATTCAGAAATAGGATGAGTTCCACTGTCTTTGTCCTTGAAGTGGAATCCAAAAGGCTGAACTGTGCTGGCCTTAATGCAAAATGCGTGCAGTATTCGTTTCAGTCAGTTTTTTTATGCTAAGGCCAGGGCAAAGAAGCCCTTACCTTTTAGTTTGGTTTCGTAGATTTTTGTTTGTTGTGGGTGGTTCTTGTTTGTATCATTTGGTTTGCTTTGACAGGGGCTTTGTTAGTTTTTTTGTTGGCTTGATTGTTGTGTGTGCGTGGTGGTTTGTTGTTGGTTTTGGTCTTTTTTTGTTTTTGTTTTGTTTTGTTTTTTAAGGAGGATACTCTACTGGCATGGAGAACGTAATGGCCTGTTAGAAGATTTTGTATGTCTGAGGAATATATACAAACTTACTATATGTAATTATAGGAGATTTAAGGGTAAATTGCATTTAATAGTGAAAATTCAGTTATACTGTTTGGTTTGTTCAGGGCCTCCTGGACTTGATGGACTGCCTGGCTACAATGGATCAGATGGAGTTCCAGGTACACCAGGACAAAAGGGAGAGCCAGGATTAAATGGAAAAAGAGGAAAAATAGGTATTTTGGGTTGTGTGTGGGGTGGTGTTTAAAAAATATATCCTTTCTTGCTGTTGTATTCAGATGTAGTTGCTTTTACACCTTTGTGTACAGGGAGAAGGGTTTTGATGTTTCCAAAGAAGTTGCACGTTACAGAATTCTGAGGCATTCATTGTGTTACACGAAGCTTTTGTAGATTACTTCAGACTTACTCCACAGTGAGGAAGATGGTATAAATACACTATAGAATATTGCGAATTAAAGCTATTGAATGCACTTAATTGAACCTCAGTATTCTGACCTTGCTAGTAAATACTGTTATTGTAAGAGTATTTCCATTCCGTCAATCTGTCAACATAATGGTGCTTTGATTTGAGAGGTCTTAAAAAAAGAAAGCCAGATTTGGGGATGGGAGTTGTTATATTGTTACCACAGTTTTGGTTCCAGATTCATGACAACTCTGATAGGAGCAGTATATTTCCATATTTTTTTCTTTTCTGTATTGTCCATTTAGGCTGGAAACTCTTGGAGCAGCTTTTTTATCATCTCAGATACACTTCATAATGCCGTAGGGTCTCTAGTTACTATTGTAACGTAGCTAACACAGACAGGGCAGCCTTGCTAAATAGCCCATAGGCTATGTGTAGCCCACTAGCAATTCTCCATGCTGGTCAAGGAAACCGTTTGGCCTAACTTGCTGATTTCACCACGATGTGTTTCTGCTAAGAACAGAGAGAACCAGCAGCAAAGTGCTGTGGTCTCTTAGCTGTCCAGCTCATCAGCACATGAGGAAAAGGGACAGGGCAAAGGCTGACTATAGAGAACAGTAGTAGACCTGGCATGCTAGATTCAGTGGGTCAGTGCACAGTAGCTGATCTGGCAGGTAGGCAGTTACTGTGCTCAGAGCCTGTACGCTGCTGTCATGAAGTCATAAAACAGTCATTGGTTTATCTACTGACTTACCTGATGCACAACAGCCACATGCAAGCACTGATGGATAATTGGTGCCTTCAAGGCAGAGTGAGAAAGCAGCAGGTTGTGTGTGGTAGGAGGGCAAGGAGACAAAAGGGCATCAGAACGCAGCATTGACGGGTGAAGAGAGGAGGGTATGTTAATAAGTAGACAGGCCAATGTTAGCAGGTTGGTGTTTATAGTGGCCCATCTGTTATTCTGGCTTTGCGCCTAGCTGCGTGGGCTTGCTGGTAGGTGCAAGTGGAACAATTGTCTGCTATATCTTGAGACACTACATGGTCTGTCACTTCAGTATCCTCAGCAAATTTTTAAAATTGGAGTGAAAGTGAGGACCAGTCTTCAGAGTCAGGTGGCAATTGTGCCAGACACATTTCAGATTTCACCCCCAAACTGTAATTCGGTTTCTGATTTCACAAAGTCAATTCAAATAGTAAAACCGTAAGTAGAAAATCAAGCATTTCCATCTCAAGTATTAACAAATGTACTTTATTTTAAACATATGCCTGCAAGAACACTGACATTTCTATTTCTACAATTGTTATGTTTCTCTCTCCTAAAGTAAGAAAATACCAACTGCCACAAAATTAGAGTGTGCAAGGTTTTGATGTTTCAGTTGTATAAATGCACCTTTGTTTCCCGTATTGCAAAACTAAATCACATGGGACAAAGAAGTATCTTGTTAAATATGTTACTTTACTAAGCGATCAAGCGCAAAAAGTATGTGGACTGACCATGCTTCTAACACGTATAGAGGGAGGGTTATAGTAGCCATGTGCAAGTGTTACTAGGTAGCTGTATCTGTGCTCTGTTGGGACAGTGGGAAACGTGCAAAAAAGAAAAAAAGTCGAGTGTTGTAATGTTAGTGCATAATTCCTTCAAGAAAAAGTCTAGAGCAACCATGAAAATGCCCTTCTTTAATGCCTTACAAATGTTAAAAAAATACATTCATTCACATCTTTCCTTAGTATTCCCACTTACCCAGAAATTCTCCAGCCAGGGTTAACAAGTCCCAGGTCAGTGTATTTCAGATTCAAAACTCAGAGATCACTAGGTAAAAAATGTGTTAGTGGCACCAAACAGGTTGTACACCGTTTCCCTTCGTATTAGGTTCAATGTTTTTTGAAATCAGAACAAATTGCAGCTGGCCAGTTAAATACAGATGAAATATGTTTTGTATTAAAAAGATGTATTGATTGACGCTTCATGCTGGAACCGTGTTCTTGGTACTGAAATATTTTTCATTTCTAGGTGTGCCGGGACCAAAAGGTGACCAAGGACAGAAAGGAGAACCTGGAGAAATGGGTTTGCCTGGCAAGGACGGTGTGCCAGGAGGAAAAGGTGCCAGAGGAGCAAAGGGTGAAAAGGGGGATGCAAACAACGATGTGATATTAGAAGGTAGGAAGAAATGCTCTTAGGAGCTCTCTTGCAACAATGTACTTGACAGAAAAAGGAGATACACTCCACCTCTGAAGTGTGAATGTGATCTGCAAGAGCAGGACCAACCAGCATAACCATGTAATCCCCAGTAAAGGTTTTGAGGATTGCTACAGTTCAGATATCAGTGTCCTTCAGTAATAGTTTCAAGGGTGTGTGTAGCTCCAAAAATTAAAAGCTCTGCCCAGGAGGTTACATTCTCTTTTTAATGCAAGTCTCCACAAAAACTTTTCTGCTTGGGCTTTGGGTTGCAGTGTACATGAATTCCACCCTTTCCAGTACCCTTCCAGACAGTTATCTCCTGCTCTTTCTTGCACTGTGGTGATATTTTTCTATTAGAAAATGGGAGGGGCAGGTTTCTACTCAGGAATGCATGAAGCAGCCGCAAATGCAAGCTGTGTAATACTATAGCACTGTAGTCTCTGATGTTGAGGCCTTAGAATATAGTAAGTAAAAGCCAACAGTGCTTTATAACTCTCTAATGTGCCTGTAATCCAGACAGATAAATTGCATTGTGAAGTTCTGTATGGCTCACCTTCTAGCAAACAGCATCCCACTGAGTTTGTTGCGCCATATTTCTGTACGCAGAAACCCCTGAAAAAGAGAGAGGCTGTTTTGGAGATCCCTCAAAGTCCATCATGTAGACATGTACAGTTCTCTGCAGGTTGCCTCTTGCCTACAGGGCCTGCGACATTGCACTCTGTTTTGTAAATAGGTGCAAAAGGTGAGCCTGGACCACCAGGGCCCCCCGGACCACCTGGACCTCCAGGGCCTCCAGGAAAACGTAAAGGTAAAACACAGCTTCAGGAGAACATATACAGCAGCAAATGCACAGGTTAGTTTTTTCCAGTGTTCTTTTTAGTATTATAAACAGGTTCAAAGGTAAACCCATGGCTCCAAGTCTCACAAAACAGGAAGCACGTGTTTAATTTTGCTGGCATTGTTAAAATGGCACAACCTTAAAGCTGAGCATGTGCTTAGGTCCTTTGCTGAAATTTAATATGGATAAGACAGCAAGCTAACTTCATATTAGTCTTTTAATCATGCTATGCTAATGCTCAGGCAAAGCATTTACACGTGGTATCTTCTGCTAGATGGGGTATATTTGGAAAGTAAGAGAAATGCAGTTGAAATTTTTAGCTGGTAAAGGGTGAATTTTAATTTTACATGTAAATATAACACCTGCTAACCAGGCTGCATTTCACTGTATTCTACAAAATGAAATTGCCTGGTCATTGGCAGAACTGAAGCAAGCTTGAAGTAGCTAGGACTTTTAAAAGCTGGAGGAATACAAAACAATTCTCTGAGACTTTGTGTCCATTTGAATATGTAAGTTTTGGAGCAAGGTGATCTTGAGTTTTTTTCCACGCTTGCTATTCATCATTATTGTGTCCTGAACAACAAGTGGATCATGAGTCCCTTTTGTTTCCTTTACTGTAGCTGTGTTGGTGAGGCTATTTCTGATATTCAGAAAGGAAAAATTAAGACAGAGTAGGTTCTTTTCAAACTCTGGCTTTTAAAGTCACTGATTAGAGTGCTGACATAATGAAGAGTTTGCCATGAGATGTCTCGGGTATGATTTTCAGGTGTTCTGGATACCAGTAAATCCTCATGGATTGAACTTGATATTGTGGGTTGTTGAAAAATCATGTCAGTGTTCCACGTCACAACTTCTGTCCATGTTTTGGGAGATCTTTTTCTCAACTAGATTAGAATTGTGCCACAGATAAAATCCCTGTGTATGTGTGTGCGCCTGTGTGCGTATGGAGAACATATAGAAAAAGTTAGTTGGCATATATCTCCTCCTCCAGCAGGTGACTGGTTGGAACTACTCTGCTGTCTTGAACAGTGTATTTTGTAAATATGTTGACAGATATAGTGTGCTGAGCATGTTTTTCCATGCCTGAAGTTTATATGGATTTAAATATATTAATAACAGCCACATACTTTGTAGAAGATGGTGTTCATGTCAACATGATACCAGACAGTATTAGTATTCTAAAACACTTCTATAGTAAGCACATTTCTTACTGTATTTTTACAGATATTTATATTTACCATAGAAAAATTTCATTTTAAACAGGATTTTTCAGATAGGCTAGATTTTCTTTTTGCATGTTTGAGTGGGAATAGCTTCTAAGAGGTTAACAGGGACATTGAGACTCTCTGTGAAAGTATTTGCAGCTTTCGTAACAACTTTATTTTCAACAACTTTGAAAAGAAAATGTAATCTCTGTGATCTTTGATTTTTCTAATATTCTAAAGGATTCTGTTTTGAATTAGAAGTATTAAATGAGGGTTTGATTTTTTTCTAATGCTTTTCAGTGTCAGTTCAGGCACATAGGGGCAGGGGGAGCGGTCGCTGTTGGGAAGGCTGGTGCTTGGAATTCAAGGATGTTCTTACTCAGTTTGTTGTGAAAATCAGCAGCTATGTTTTAAAAGTGTTTCAGGATGGATGTCTGAAGTTGCTGGACTTTTGAAAATTTTGGCCAAAAACGTTATCATACATTCCTGAAAACTCTCTCTCAAAAAAAAAATCTGGTTTTGAGACTTGCATTTCAAATCATTTCTATGTACTGGAAGAGGAGAGCCTTTTTTTTTTTTTTTTTTTGGCCAGTGCAGAATCAGCAGTAGAAAGAGCTGGTGGTTTGGATGCTCAGGAACATGGGTTCTACAAACACTGTAGTATTGTGAAAACTGGAAAAATTGAGTTCAAGGTATTAGATGATTATTGAGAGCAAAGAGAAGCTGGTGCAAAACCACCATTGTATTTCTAGCCTACTCCAGCTTGAGAATGGAAGAAACTTTCGGTTTTGGATCTACATAGTGGATGTGGCTGTCCTCGTCCTTTACCCCTGGACGTTGCTGGATTCAAGATGGTTGCGGCTGTCAGTGACTGTTGCTACCCTTACAGTTCTGGGATGAATTTTCCTCCCAGCTGAGATGCCTGTTTTCAGGGAGGTCAGAGTGATCCTATGACAGAATAGCAAAGGTTGTCTCAGTTATGAATTGTTCACATTTCTGGAAAAGGAGAGTTATCTGTGACAGTGTTTGGTTAAGTGGGGTTTCTTTTGTAATTGGGAATGTAGTTTCTTGATAGGTATACCAAAAGGGAATAGCACCAGAACTTCGTGCAGTTAAGTGTGAAACAAGCAGAGCAATTTGTATGTATTTGTTTGTTTGTATCACCATTAATAGGGTGATAAGTTTTTGTCACCATCATTCTACGCAGTTTGCTGAGATGAAAAATCTTTCAAAAATTATTATAATAAATGCTATTAACCAGGGAATATCTAATACTGTGTGGGAACATATATAAATTATGTCCTCCTATTATTTTTAATATAGCATGTAATTGTAGTAGCATGTAAGAACCTCAATCAGGAGATTCTGTGTATTAAAGTATCAGAACAGAGCCCAAAGATCCTCCTTACAATGGAAAGTAGATAGCTGGAGCAGAAATCTCATCCTATTTGAAATTTAGAAACACGTGAACTGTTACACAAGATAGAATTGGACCATTTACTCAGGTAGCCTCGTTTCAAGTGTTGACACAGACTGAATTGATTTGGAAATTAAGCTATCTATCTGATGGATTTCTGATGGATTTTAAATCCCAGTGTGCAAATGGGAGTTATACTCAAATAACTCTACAAAGAGGAGATCTTCCTCAATGAGCGTTTACATTTTATGAGTCAGTAGGCTGTGAGATCTTATTACCAAAATCCAAAGAGTAAAACAGCTTTTTAAATTAAATATTCATATCCCTTTGAGGAAAAGAGAATATACATGCTGATTTACAACTGTAATTAACTTATTATATAAGAATACAAGTATGGTTTCCTTAAATTAAACTTTGAATCAGGTAAAACTTAATTTCTTTAAGAGAAAAGAATAATTACGTGGAAGCTCAGGTGTATTTGTTCTCAGTGGTACTGTGCTAATTCTAAAAGAAACAAAACATCCCTGCTCCACTCCCTCGCTCCATCCTTCCCACCCTCTCCAGACAGACCAAATCAATAGTTTTAATGTCTTGTAAATTCCATTAACTCTCAGCCAGAATATTTCATGATAGGAATCAGCAGGATATTTATCTTTTTTTGATGGAAAGAAAGCAGTGAAAATTTCACGTAAGAGTCTCTGATTGAAAATTGTCTTTTTAATGTCAGTTGCTTTCTGTTTCATGCAGCTGAAAGTCCTCAGAGAGGATTGCAAATATTCTCAAATGCAAATAGTGCACTCAGCTTTATTACAAACACTTGACCTGGTCCTTGTCTATTCTATAGTCTTAGATAAACTACTGTATAGGGAACTGCTCATTCAGTTAACTGTATCTATTAGATGCTGCCCAAGAAAATTAACTTGTGCATTGCAACTTATAATTTCAGCTGAGTGAGTTCCTTTTTTGAGATATTTTGAGAACATTTTGAGATCGGAAGCTGGAAAGGGATCTAGAGGATTGCTAGATTCTAGCCTTAGGCATTCATCTTCCCATGGTTGGACTGACTACCTTATTTTGGAGATACGCTGTGATCACTTACAAACTTTCAATGTCCTATCACTGAATGCCCTAGATAAATGGGTGGGAGAAATATGTGTTGTTCTTGCTCTATCTTGGAGAGTTTCCCTCTGCGTGAACAAACTGAGGATATAACCTAAAGGAGAAAACAACAATACAGTATAATCTGTCCTTTCTTTCCTGAATATCACACTACCCTCTCAGCATTACTTTACAGTTATTTCATGTTTTTGCTGTCTTTCTCATTTAAATTTCATCACAGCACTGTAAATCCCCAAAATACATTGGAAGGCAACAACGAACATGCATGTCCAAAAGAATTTGTAGCCTGCATGTCAAGCAGTGTGAAATGTGTAAGGAGATGAAAGTTAAGAATGGAATTAGAAATCAAGGCTACAATGAAATCAGGGTATCTTCAGCAAACTGCTGAGACCCATTCTCTGTGGTTATTCATTCTCTGCAAACTGAAATGTGTTGCATTGTTTTGAAGGCAGTAGAGGTATCTGGGTTTACAGAAAACAAGTCCATAAGTAATTTCATTCAGGCATTGTTTTAACAGTAAATGCTAAGGGAAAACCCAACCAGTTAAATAGTTGAGGGCTGGGGAAAAATGTCTCCAGGTGTTTATTTGTTTCTAATGTGAACCTTTTCTATGTGTGTAAGGAATATAGTGTATAATTTCCCTTAATCTTTCATATTGCTTTAATGGCATGGATGACTGATACGCATTTTTATGCATTATGTGCTCAGTGTATGTGTCAGTACTTTATTACTGTCTCGGGCATTAACAGCACGTGCAAAACTTGCAGTGTTGCCTACAGAATACACCTCCTCTGCTGGTGTATGTAGAATGGAGCATGAAGCTCTTGAGTTTAGCCATCAGTCATTCCCAAGAAAGCATTTTTTGTATTACTGCTAAATCAGCCAGTTGCCTCAGTTGTCTAAAGTTATGTAAGGCAAGAGGCAATTCTGTCTTTCTAAGCAGCTACTCAGAAATTCACAGCTAAGGAACTAAATCTGTTGAGCAAAATTAGTTACTCCTCAAAAGTTGACTGTCAGCCTCACCACTTTAAGGAAACAAACCAGCCCGAACACTTTATTTCCTTGCCAGAAGTGAAAGGAAGTCTTTTTTTAATCTCATTTTCGACCAGACCAACCTAAGCTTTTTTCCCAGATGAAAAGTCCATCCCAGTTGTCATTCTTTTATTTTAGTGGAGCCACTGGTGTGCACATTGGTCGTGCCAAGTAGAGGAAAATGACATGTTCTACCCTTTCTCTCTCAACTCTAGGTGAGACTTGTTCTGTACCGAATGATGATACCCTGGCTGGAAAAGCTGAAGACAGAACCCCTGGTCCTTCAAAAAAAGCTGGTAACCTGCTACAGAGCATGACTAACTGCTACGTACTGTTTTAATGTCACAGATAATGGACATGTGCTTTTTCTCTATTAGAATGTGTCATAACATCTGTAGGAAGTCCTGTTCACTTTGTCAGTGTACAGCAAACGTTTGGAACTTGGATGCGTGAACCTGCAAATATAAGCGATGAAAGGATTTGGCTTACCATGCATTTTTCAGGTACACTAGTAGTAGTCACTCATCAAAAATCAGTTGTTATAGTAACATTGCTTTCTTAATTCCTTTAGCCTAAACTAATATTTCTAATCAAGTACGATGGTGTTTTTTACTCACATCTTTTTCAAAATTTTTCCACGTTACCTATATAATACTTAACAGTACAGGGATATAACTATAACCATAGTTATAGACATCTGTATTCCATTTAGACATTTTCAGAATCTGAAATCATCAGATTTTGAAAATAGCTTGAGGATTTTAGGGTTTTCTAACGAATCCAAGTTTAAATGCCTGGTTTTCAGGCCTTTTTATTCTTTTCTTTCAAGAGCTTTCTGTGGCTTCAATTCCCTAAACTGCAGCTAGGAATTTTACCTTTTCATTTAGCTAGGCATCAAAATGAATCAGATGCTGCACGAACTACATTTAGTGCAGGAAAATTTCCAGGACCTAAGTGGAAAAAGGAAATATTTTCCATCTACTTACCAACTGTCTTCAGAATTAGGGCCATCACGCCAGTGGGACGCAGGCCCTCGAACATCTCTATAGATTTTTTTTTGGTGTTTCTGTGGATTATTTTATCATGCAAGTTATATCACTATTGAAAACACAAATACAACTGTTGTCTGTCAGATATTTGATTGAGATTGACTTTCAGTAGAGATTGAATTTTAGGGCAGAGATTTCAAATTTAGATGAACCAAATGATAATCCTTTTTTTCCCATATTTTCCCTTCATTTAGGAAACTCTATAAAAGAATATGAGAATTCCAATGCCTTGCTGAATGACAGCTACAGGATCATTAACATCACAGGATTCTTCTATGGATGTGGTCATGCAGTACAAAACAATCATCTGTACTATCAAAAGGGAGGAACCAATGTCATTCTGAAGTAAGTCAAACGTAGTTGGCTTAAGGCAAGTGATGTTTTTGGAGGAGCAATGAGTTTGAGTGACAGAGGTGAACCTCAGAAAAGCCAACCGCTTTCCTTGCACCATTTTATGTTTCTTTTTGGTCCTATCTAGAATAGGTAGAATGGAGGAATGGTTCAGAATTCTTTCCAGAACAGAACAGCTAATTCTTTCCCATCTGTAACTAGAACGTGGGCCACTAGCCTTCCATCAGTGTGTGCAGATGCTGTGGGAGGAGAGGAACTGGGAGGGTAGTCCAGGTCTGTTACTCTGCTGTTACAGTCAGTTCTTTAAGCGTTGTACAGCTCTGTATCTAAGCCATTAACTTGAGTAGTTACTACATGATAGGACAACCGGGCCTCCAGATTAACAACATGCCACGTGCAGAGGTGACAACAGATTTTTCTTTTGGCTATCCTGGGGTCCAACAGGTTTCTATTATACATTACATTGCTGTGTGTGTTCTTGCACTTTAATTCTTTGCTGTGCTCGTAATTGTGAGAAATAGATGGGAACTAAGGAATTTGGGAGTCAGAAAAAAGTATTTGCTCTAAAAAAAAGAAGCTGTGCATCTACCTGCATCAGATTAAGAATTGCTTCAGCTGCAATTCACAGATGAGTAGTTATATGATTGTAGCCCACTTGTGGGCTTTCCAGAGCTGCTTCTGAATTCACACATGTGCTTTATTTTTGGGTAGCACTGTTCTTAGCTGGTGAGCATTGAGTTAATTCTGCCAGTGCAGAGGAATGCGCTAAGGCATCAGCTGAGGACATGTTGACCTGGTGAACTGCACATTCCATTGTAGAGGAGTGGCTCGACTCTTTTATTTTCTCTTAATAAGTTCTTACAACTCTCCCAATGTATCTCCCTGAGTTGGAACTGGGAATTACATCTCTCCTTCTTTCGTTTCTACTGAGGACAGAGACAGACAATACAAATTAAAACCAAAATCTCATCTTGTGGGAAGAACTAAAGACAGACAGTCCAAGGGCAAATGAAAGATTGCATCTGCTTTCAAGTTCTCTTACATGACTGATGTTTGAGCCAAGAACATTATTATACTTTGATGTCTATTCCCAAGCAGGTGTGAGTGCCGCCTTCCTATATTCATTTGGATGCCAAGGAATGTGAGCAAGCTGCTTGGCTTCTATAATATTTATTCTGCCAAAGACAAGCCCACTTTTTGGCAACCTCCTTTAAATATCTCTAGGGCTTTTTGTTTATACATCTGTAAAAGACCATCTATGTCTAAGCAATACACAGTGATAGGACAGAGGTTCCTCACCTTTGCTTGGGTACCATTATTTGGGAAATGCCTTCATGTACAGATGAACCCAAGCCATTTGTGGAATTTTCATAACCTCTCTCAGAAGGTGCTGAGAGATGGCCTTTCTGTTCGGTTATTCACTCTAAGATTATTTACCTTCAGCCCAGATAGGATGAGGCACTATGAATTCTGTGACAGTGAAGCCCTTGATTTTGGGCGGCAGAAAAGCTTCTGAGAGTTTTTGTGTTGATTTACTAGAAAGAGCAGGTGAGGACCTGGTTGGTTCATTTTGTAAATGTTGAAAAAAATATGTGAAAGGAGTTTCCTGTTATATTTAAAAGCAGGTAAAACTAGGTTTGTCTGACCTTTGGCAGGTTTTCTCATGATGGTCACATCCGTGACATTAGATTGGCTCATCCTTTCCTCCTTTTGTTTTGTAACATGCTTTCCCACCTTTGTTCCTTTTGGTTGACTTCATTCGTCTTAGTGATCAGAACAGTGTAGCTTGAGTTCCCTCCGGCTGATGTAAATATTACACTATGTCTTGTCATTTACCCCAAGGCGCCAGAAGATTAAGGAATTTCTGAACCATTTGAAGTTCTAGGCTAGACTGTCCTTGACTGGGGAGCAGAAGAGAACCTCAGGAATGAAACCTCACTCTTCTGGTCCCTTCAGGTTTTTCAAATAAAAGAGGAAAAGACAGGATGTTCTGTATCGCAAATCTTGCACATTTCTAATGAATCTTGAGATGCTTTTTATCTTGTTGGGTCTTTATAGAGAAAATCCTGAAGAAAACCTGCATTTCTATGTGACTGTTCTGGCAAGGGCTGTCCTTCTAGCCCTTACCCTTACATGAGGTTATTCACAAACGCGAAGCAACTAACAAGATTAACTGGGTTGACACACATTTCTCAGAAATCTTCTCCAGCCTTGAAGCCTTCTTTCATTGCACATACATGCTGCTGGAATATGGAGTCACTGCAGACCTGAGTTTTACAAAAGCAGAGGGGAATCATCTAGTTAGTCATTCTTGACTTTTCTTAGGATGATTTTTGAAGTATATGCTATCAACGCCTCTTGCACAGAAAAATTATTCTTCTGTTGTAAGTTCCTGTATCTGAACTGTTCCTGTCATTAAGCCTGTCTTTTCAGAACACTTAGAATTCTAACTGTAGCAGATTCCTGTTTTGAGTAATGTTTTTCCTCTATTTGAGGAATGGAGCTATGCTGTTAGATAGAAGCCAGACAATGAAATGTGCTTCATTACAGAAGGCATTACTGAAAATGATAACGCATACTGTCTCTGCCTTTGCTAAAGCGCTGCGTTATTCAGTGATTAAATGCTAACTGCAATGTGTCATGAGAGTAGCTGATTTCCCTCCTAAACTAGTAAAGGAACTCAATTTAGCTGCTCAATGCTGCCGTCCTCAGATTATCATCCTATTAAGGAATTTCAAGGAATAAAAACAATTTTATACATCAGAGGTGAGACATTCAGGCTGTCCTGTTGGAAGCCAGCATGCGGTCAGAATTTTGGCTCTGCAAAAGTAGAGGTTTTTATTCCTTTGATGTTTACTTGAGCAAATCACCACATTATCTGAACTGGTTTCAAGAGAGGAACTCTAAGACTAGGTGAACGTGCCCAGAATTCATGCTGGTTTGGTCAATCACATTTTGTCCCTTTAGTTCCCACCTAGTAGAAAGCAAATTTCTGTACAGATTTAGTTTCACAAGTTTGGGCCTTCACCTGGTGTGTCATTCTTTTTCATGCCCATTCCTTTTAGTTGCTTCTTTCATCCAAATGATAATAAAGCTCATAGACTAAATAAAGTCAAACCTACCAAAGCAAGTTCATGCTCTTGTGCCCCTTTTAGATTGGCTATTACTTTGGAATTTTCTCCTAGTGTTTTGGAAGGTGCTTTGAGTGGAGTACTTTATCTTAAAAGACATCAGAATGGTCCTTGAACTCAAGTATTTTCAACAATGCTTCTATCAGTAATAATTCACTCTGAATCGATTCAACCGAGCAGTGTGTATAGAAGTGAATTTTTAACACAACATACTGAATATTTACTTTATCTTGTTTCAGACTTGGGCTTGATAAAGCATCGTTGGGCACACTGCTAATTGAAAATGCCTTGTATCACGGCCGTAACTACCTCTTTTCTAACTCAAAGACGTATTTCAACGTAGCAGTGGATGAGAAGGGTCTTTGGATTATATATGCCTCCAGCACCGATGAAAACATAATAGTAGCACATATTGATGAAGAAACATTTTCAGTCATTCGGCATATCAATACTACATATCCTAAGTCCAAGGCTGGTAACGCATTCATAGCATGTGGCATTATGTATGTTACTGATACTAAGGATATGGCAGTAAGTTTTGCTTTTGATTTATTGAAAGAGAAGCAGATTGATGCAAGGTTTGAGTTACGGTCCTCACAGTCTGTTCTTGCTATGCTTTCCTACAGTCTAAGAGATAAGAATTTGTATACGTGGGAGAATGGGAGCTTAATGGTTTATCCTGTACATTTTGGCAGATGAATATATTTTAAAATGCCATGTGTGGGAGCCATGTTGATCCTAAATAGGTTATTCAAAGCTATATGATATACACGGGGGGGTCTCTTCACTTGGTACAATTCTCTATTCGCTGGTAGTGGCTTGTGAGTGTGCATAAAAGGGAGATCAGGTACCTTCGTATAAACACACTTCAACTACATAGGCCATTCATGTCTTTTTAAATGAGTAGCTGTCCAGTACTGCAGCTGGCACACAGCTAGCACAGACTTGCTTTTGTTTTTCCCATGTTATTCAGCTGATAATTATATCTAATGTACATTGATTATTCCATGGTCATGTGCTCGGCAGAGACTATTTATAACTTTCAGTTGCAATCATCTTGTCTGCAGTCATTCTGTAGTCAGTGATTATGGCCTAGTATAAATGTCTAAATAGTGAACTTTCGTGTACAAATACCTTTGTTGCATTCACTTAATACTTTCCATTGATTCTTTGTGAACGTTTGTTTTGGACGAAGATATACAGCTGTTTGTTAAAAATAATGGGATTGGAAAGAGTTGTTTAAATAGGAAAAAGCAGAAAGCTTCAAATTTGACAAGTCCAGTCAACTGTTACGTAGTCAAAAGCAAATTCTAGCCCAAGTGCAAGGAAAAAGGGAATAATGGCATTATTAAATATTGAATATACATGAAATTGTGTTTAGTAAAGGGAGCGTGGGAAGGAAAGTAATGAGGTATAAAATTGAAGAAAATATGTAAAATTTATGATTAAAATTCCCTTTTTAACAGTGTTGGAGTTCCTTGTGTTGCTATTGACTCTTCCTTGCCCCTCCCTGCCATGTAAAATATACCACTATAAATTGCTTGTAACAATACTTAATTAGAGTAAGGTATTTTTCTAAGAAAATTTTCCCCATGTTCATCCACATAAACGAAATCCTAAAATGAAGGGTATATTTTTTTGCTGCTAGTTTTAGGAAAATACAATAGTTGGAGCAGGAACGCATGTATTCATTATAGTGCTTAGTGACTTAATTTGTTGTTAATTCAGAGATTGGCCACTCACACTCAAGTTTTGAGAGCTAGATGTGAGAAATAATAGGAACCTTTTAATTTTGATCTGGCATTTAAGATTTCTAAATATAACATTGGAACATGAATCCCTGCTGTTTCTTTGTGTATCTAAATTCAAAATCATGGTCTCAGAAAACCCCCACCTGAATTTCTAAGCTGCCGGTGTATATTGGTAAAGTTCACAGAGCTCATCCAAATATTTAGAAGCAAAGCATCACTTACAGCCTGACCCTCACTCAGCTGTTTAATACCTATGTGACATCCTGGCACCATCAAGGGGATTAATGAATTTGGGAACATCTACGCCTGCAGAACCTTGTCTAGCAAATGTGCTGGGAAAATACCTCAGCTGCAGCTAAGCTTCAGTGTCATACAGGGTGGTTGGGCCTGGTCTGCACCCTCTCTTCTCAGCATGCTTGCTGGTTTCATCAAGGCCAGGATTCAGGCCTTAGCTGCTAAGGAGATGCAGAGAGAAACAAAAGAGCTAATTAACACTCTGAACTAGTATATACATTAAAACTCACATACCAAGAATTCTACCTATACCAATAAAGAGTGCAAGACATCATAGTCCAGAGCTACTGCTTTGTATATGTGGGCTGCTTTTTACTTTTGTGGGGTGGGGTAGTTTTTTGGTCAGTGGGGTTTTTCTTTTTTTTTTTTTAACTTGAACTGTAGTACTAGTAAAGTAGACTTTTTGGCTTAAAAAAAAAAAGCGTGGCAATATACTTGGGCCAATACAGTTCAAGACAGATATGACAGACTCTAGATAATGTGACTATCTTAAATCAGGTTCAATTTCTGAATGTCATTGTTGAACCACTCAGACTGAACCACTTGGAGAAGGAAGGCAGCAAATTCTGCCTCTTTTCTCAGTGATAGAACCAGGCTGTGTTTCTTGCAGCCAGCTTTGTTGGAGACCATGAACTAAATTCTGTTAACCTTATGCTTTTTTCTATGACAGTTGAAAATAAAACGCGAACAGCTCATCCTTTTTATCTCAGTACAGTTGAAGGCCAAGTTACAGCTAGCTCAGGCAGTATCCAGTCAATCTACTCCAGATTTTGTCAAATCTGTGTAAGTATAAGGAGAGTTCTGGAATGGACTGTTCCATGAAATAAAAGTAATTTATTTAACTTACAAAGGGAAAACTAAACAATCACATTTACTCTTCTTTCTTCCCATACTTGCCATACTTCACAGCCTGCAATTTAAAATCACCTTTAGAGAAAGGTGCTTTTTATTCTAGTATATTTTACAATACAGCACAGACATCAAAATTTTCATTGGAGGAATAAGACAGTTTGTTAACACTTAAATACACAGACATCTGTTCCAGTGTCTTAACACAGTTTTTGTTTACAACAGAAAAATACATCTGACAACAGTAGCTAGTTATATTACAAGCAAACAATATTGACCTCTGCATAGTTTATACAATATACTGTGGTAATAATTTAATTACCAGTTTTATCCACTATTAACTAGCTGGCCACGTAAAGCCTGACATTCATCTGAAAAGTGGCCTTATACGGTCCACTGGTATTCTCTTAACAGCTTCACTTAATGAAGTATTTTCTGGACAAATGAATTTCAAAACTAAAAGCTGGCTAGACTCGTGGATGTCTTCACTACAAACATTTAGTGCTTACAGTACATTCCTAAAAGTAAAAGCAGGTGTCCAATAGAAAACATAGCTGTTAGAAAGGAAAATAGTGTGCAAATTAAAAAACATTGCATTTAAAAATGTGTTGATGTGCAAGTTACAGTATCAACTGTGTATTCATACTAACTGGGAAAAAAATCTCAGCATAAAATGATACATCTCACAGTACGTTCTTGATTGCACATGTTCCACGGCATTTGCATCCATTACACTTTCTTGCGAAAATGAAATACACTGAGTACCCTTAATTAAAACTAAACTATTTTATAATGAGAAGTTGTACACATGCTTCAATTAGTGGGAAAAACTGAAACAAAAATAATCATAATCACATCAGAAATGCTTACTGACTTGTAGAGCCACAGTGCTTGTTAAGTGTCTGACAATTGTCAGAATCTTTACAATACACTTACTAAATGCAAGTTGTTGGGTTACAGAGCAATAACCCCACATATGACTGACTGTACTGGGTTTGATTCTTTGCTTTTACAATACAGTACATGCATTTCCACCCCAGTGATCCATACGGGCATACTCAAAATATACCTGTTGTAAAAGCGTTTTTTTTTTTTTTTAGCATTTCTCCCCGTAATACTTAATGCTGCAGTAACTGCTCTGAAAGGAAACATTTTGTTTCCTTTCCACAGTGCATATCACCGTGATTTTAGCTACTTAAAGGGACATTATATAAAAACAGGATTAACTCACATAACGCTACAGAATGTCAAAAATGCCAGAAGGTAAATTGAAAGCATTAGGAAGAACCCTCATTTTCAGCGTGCCATCTGCTCCACAGGAGAAGATACGATTGCCTTGCACAGTTTCAATCTGGGTGACACCAGCACCAATATTTCTGAAAATGGACTGCTTAGCATGTTCATTTTTAAATGAATGAATTAAATTATAGCCAGTCAGTCTCCACACCTGTATCAAAAGAATGAGAAATGACAGAAGATTAAAATTAGGATTTGTATTTTTTCCCTAATGTTTCAGATTCTAAACTGTATTCAGAAAGGATAAAGGGTATTTTTTTGTTGTCTACTAGCAATAATTACGACAAGTGCAAGAGTCTTTGGAGGCTCCCAGTGAAGCATAAGGCAAAACAGAGTAAGACTACCTTAATGTGGACCAGCTGCTTGCCTGGCAGGCTGATGCTGACCAGTGTTACCCGATCAGTAGCACCCTTCCCAGCTTCCTCCCCCCATGAAAGCTGCAGAAATGGACAGGTTGCATTTTTATCCAAGATGACTATAGTCAGCTTTCCAGCAACTGGAAAAATGCTTTTCCGCTAAGGAATGCT
This sequence comes from Steatornis caripensis, assembly GCA_013398225.1. Lineage (NCBI taxonomy): Eukaryota > Metazoa > Chordata > Aves > Caprimulgiformes > Steatornithidae > Steatornis > Steatornis caripensis. The sequence continues at coordinate 1,405,693 of VZSC01016581.1, read as the reverse complement.
GCAGACAGTAAGATGCGTAACTAATAACCACGCAGAGTGGTAGCACAGCTGTCTGACCTGTCTGTTGTGTCCTAAGTTGCAGGAGCCCTCATCAAGACCCAGCCATGAAGTGTGCAGAGGCACAGAAAGTACCTATTAAACAGTATGCAGTCCAGCTAAACAAAAAGAAACTGTATTCTGCTCCTCTTTACCATGTTCTTGTATTTCCTTCCTTTAGTTTTCAGGAAATACGCCCTTTAAAACAGGGACTGTATTTCTGTTTTTTTTTTTTTGTTATTGTTGTTTGTTTCTTACTACTGTGACATCTCAGTAGCTGTCTCGAGTTACAGAATCAAGAGAAAAAACAGAACTTGGCATTACAGAAACTACACGACGTTAAAGATACTGAGCGCCCCCTGTATTACAGAGAGAAATATCCAAAGGCCAAAGCAGAAGATTTTTAAGAGAGAAAAATAAAGCTAAGATTTTAGAATCATGCACTTTGCTTTATCCACTTAAAATTCAGTCACACAACTTTAAAAGGACTGTTTAATCTTCTTTAGTGGAGAACAAAAACTACTGGCTTTAGAAGGATATTAGCATACATAAGTGTATGTAATAAATGTAAGGCAAGCATCCTATATATTACATGTATGTTTGGGTTTGTTGTTGTTTTGTTACCACATTCATCTGGCTATTTATGGCATGCCAACCAACATATATCAATACACTACCTCAGCTAAATACTCTCCTACACAACTCAGCTCCTCTGATACCTTACCTTCATGTTACCTTCTGCTGAGCCTGTAACAAAATAGTCCTCAGAAGGATCCAGTGCAAGAGCCTTCACAGCAGATTCATGTGCTTGGAAAGTGTAAAGGATTTGTCTCTGTCTGATGTCAAAGATGTAGATGCACCCCTTCCTACCTCCGGAAATTAGCAGTTGATGTTTAGGTGCATACTGAAGTACCGTGGCACCGTGATCATGACAAGTGAAGGCTGAAGGAGGAGGATGTCAGAATTTAATAGATTTGAAACTGTAAGTAGCTTTCAATCTTAAAATGCATTTCTTTTATAAATTGTTATCTGAATATTTTCTAACTTGACAGATACATTCCTTCATAAGGGTAATGTTGTATCAGCTGACAACTTTTTGCTCTCATAAGAGTTATGTAGATCTAATGCAGAAGAAAGCATGATAAGCAGTCTAATTTGTTTTAAAATACTGGCACATACCCGAATTTAAAAAAAATAAAGAAAATATAAAATTCACCATATTAAATTAAATTAAATTCCTGAGTTAAAATGACAGTATACTGAACTAAAAAATTACAGTAAATATTAATTACCATATAGATATGTGTTGTTATATTCTAGTTTCCTAACCTATTGTCCATAGGAGTCCTGACTCAATTTCTTTAAAATAAGGCTGAACTTCTAGGCAATCTGCTAGTTTTAAGATATGAATCTCAGAATGCTCCTGTTGCTTATTCAAGTACTGCAGATGTTTATGATGGTTGAATTTGCTCTTTTAAAAGCCTAGGATATTATCTTCGAATTTGCATGTATTTTTCTTTCACAGCACAATGTGACAGAATTTTGCTTTAGTGTGTTACATAAAGATGAAGTTATTGAACTTTGTCAAACAGATGCAAACATCTTTTAAGAATCCAGTCCAAGTGCTGAAAGACAAGGACAGCAGACAGAAGGAGTTGCTTCTATTATTACCTCTTCTCCTCTGTGCTTCAACAAAGTACTGGCTATATTAATTAAGTGCCAGTTTAAGTGAAAGCCTGCATACATGTAAGAGTTCAGTAATGCAGCCTTGATTAGTCAGCTGTCAATTTTTTTTCAGGACTGTATTCAAATATCTCAGACTTTATTAACACTGTCACAAAACCAGCTTTGTGTGTGACATTCTTTCTCTTTTCTATACAGAGCAGATTAACATCATGCTAGAGACTATATAGCACCAGTCCTGGTGCATATGTGCAACCCGTCTTTAGGCCAGTTCCACAGTGCAAGTTTTTTCCCCCTGCTCCACGTGCATACACATGCTGTATTTCCTTAGTCAGTAAGAAGTAGAGGTTTAATTTTCACTGCAATACTTACCATGTATAAGACTGTTACCAGATGAAACCAAAGTGTCCCAGAGGCACACATTTCTGAAGGGGGGGGGAAAAAAGTAATTATGGCTTTTTGCTAAGTGATTCATGGGGTGACATGACTGGGAAAGTGTTTACATTTTATGTCAAACCCTAGGAAGTAGAACTGAACAAGGAGCCCTTGACTCTGCAGTCACTGGAGAGCATATGCAAATAGTTGAGAATTTAAATTCTATGTTCCTTTATGCTTCTTTGTGGAACCATACTTTCTGCTTTTAAGATGTGTACTAATCCTAGGTTGTACCAAGAAATCATAGAACTTGTTCTTTTCAGAGAAAACGAAATATCTTTCCTTTGCTGAACATATTTCTCTCCCCAGCAACACCATTACAACAAACTAGTTGCATCTGGAATACACTTTGAAAAAACTGGTTAACTGTTGACCACTCCTTACAAAAACTAAATTTGGGAAACAAGCGACTGAAGGAGTGATGTTGAAAGAAATCATGTGGCAAGTTCAGGCTGTAACGAAGCTTAAAACACTGAGCCTTAAAATGTCAGCCATGCACAAGAACTAGCAAGTTAATGGAGATGAATAGGTAGCTTTGGTGAAAATTCCTGATTGTTTCTTTAAACACACCTGTTATCATTGGACTGTCCCGATGTAGCAACTAGACTTGAAGAGGTTATAAATGCAAAGTCACTTGTGGTTTTACTGTGGCACTGCCAACTCTATTAAAAACAAAACAAACAAAAAAGATGCAATCTTATCAGTTGTAGTCTGCATCGAAAGTTACTATCAGTCTGATGTCACTGATAGCATAACACAAGCAGTCTTTTAAACAAAGTTTAAAAACTGACAGGCAATGCAGTTTGAAACCTCAGAGAATGGAGCAATGGATTTAAACTCCAGTATAAAAAGAATACTAAAGTAAGCGAACTATAACAAATCCAAAATGTAGTGCATCACAATAGCCTTCATTAAGCACGTCTTCATGTACTGTTAAGAAGCAGTGAAAAGAATTGAAGAGTGTATTTTTACTAAGTCTTGGGTTTGTAAAGTCATTTAATTTAATCAAGGGTAATGCCAAAGTAATATTTAGAATTACATTGCAGCTTATGGTTATTGTACAATGAGTTTTCCAAAGGTGCATCATTGAAACTCTAACAGTTGTTTTGATAAAGTATGCCAATTAAAAAGCAGCAAAATCAAAAATGTCTCAGTGAAACTCTTCTGCTCTTGGCCTGTCTGAAGTCTTTAAAGACTCTATAAAAGAAAAAAAAAAAATTATAAAATATATAAAAAGAAAAAAAATTCTGTTTACTTACCAGGTAGGGCTTAGGATTCGAGGTGGTTTGGTTTACTTGCCAAATACTTAGAAATCCTTCACCATCAGCAACACCACACTGCAAGGAACAAACTGCATTTATTAGCATAACATACTGGTTACTGGATGCTTACTTCATGACAGTAAGTAGATGACTTCACAAAAAAAGCCACCTAAACCACCAAACTATTGCCTGCACATTAAATAACAACGATTGTCAAGTACAAAAATTAGTTTAGAAGCCAAGTGAGTTCAGTGCTGATTGTTTAATGACTGATGCTCTCCTTCATACCTAACTGTTTTCTGGAAATAGAGGCTTTTTAAGTGTGGAAGCTTATCTTACAAATCCTGATTTTAAATGCTAAAACTTACAGGTGCATCATTACTCCGTGACTCTACTTGAAAACGCATAGTAAATGAAGATGCATGACAGCATGCCATAAAAGCACGGCAAGAATAATGATGGAAGGACTGTACTACATCATGAATGGTAAAAAGACTTAGTTGTATTTGATGACCAAAACGCATAAAAATTAATATGGTATATTCTGTACCTATAAACATTTAACAAAATGCTTTTAGAAATATTTAGAATTATTTTTTATATTTTCTTCTTTTAGTCAGGTTTCACGAATCCAGCCTAAGTGACCTCCACGTGAAGCAGTGGGGACAACTAGTACATCTTAATTTCTTACTTAAAATTGATTTCCATGTGATCTTAAGATTGCAATATTTCAAAACACTAATTTTTAGAAAAAGTTTAAATGAGATTGTATGCCACCTGAAAATAGGTATGCAGGGAGATACTTTATATTTCAAGCAATTTGTAAATGTTTAGCTTTTGCTGTTTTATAGCTATCTTACAGTCATGCCCAGACTCCTTTAATTCACTTTTTATGGCTTTTAACTATAATGAAGTTAAATAGTTTGTCAGTAAAACGCAGACAAGACCTGCTAAAATAACAGAACGGGTAACATGAAAGACTGAAGAGGTGGATATTCCTCGCAATTTCTTTCTATGTCCACTCTGTTTTCTGCGTCTCATATACCTTAGAGAGTCATTTCTGACCAAAGGGTATGGCTCTTTTGTACTCTCTGCTCTCCACTGTACTGGAAGTATACTTAGATTCTTCAACTAATAGGCTGTATTGTGTATATATATTTATCTCCTAGCTAATGCATTCTGTCAAAACTTCTTGGCCAGAATGCAAAGTGTGAAGCACATCTTGAAGACCCATGTCTAGATTGAGACAAGTTTGCTTCTACAAAATAAGTAATCTCAATATTTTTGTAAAATGTTTAATTTAAAAAGGTCAACACATGGGAACACAGATTTCAGAACAAGGAGAACAAAAAGTCTGAAATGCAGCAAGTGGGATGTGAGATAGCAGTGTGAAGCTGACAGAAGAGAGGAGAATAAGGGTCAGTGTTTATTACAAAGCTTCCATATGCAGCCAAAATGAATGATACGATACTGCTTATGCCATCGTTCTAGTACATCTTAACAGTTTTGTGTGTCACCAGTTACAATTGTTTTAGAGGTCACAGCACAACCAAATGCTTCCTTATGATTTAAAAAAAGGAATAATCCTAAATGTTGTACTTACCTTATTGCCCTGGGAATTGAAATACATTCTTGTAACCCTGGCATTCCCAGCCTGCCGGAAGCATACCAGTTGCTGTGGCCTCGTCCACTCAAACATTCGGACACTACCATCTTGTGCCCCTGTAAGATCTAAGATTAAAAGATAGATGTTCATTAATACTACAGTATTTTACAGAAAATTATCGACTCTGTACTAGTAAGTGTGAGTCACTTACAATACTGATGGACTGGATGTGAAGCCATTCTCTTGACGTTATTCAGATTTCTTTTAATAAGCTTCATGTAAAACAAATAAAAATTAAAATAATTTTGTAAAAAAGGCACAAATGCACTCTTCAACTTTGTTTATACTACTACATGGTGAGTGTCCCCTAGTTAAAAAAACCCATCATTATTTGCATCTAATTATGTTTAGTTGCAGTAATTAAATCCTGTTTATGACAGCGTTCTTAGATATGAAAGTTCAAATAGTACCAATATTATCTTCTGTTACAGAAAGAACTTAAGCACATGCTGATGTGTATGCTTTTGATATTAGTCCCAATGCAAGAATTTAAAGTGTGGGATTGGTCTGAGTTTGCTTTGCTTTGTTTGTTTGTTTTGTTTTGTCCCCAGAAACTGCAGGTCCTACCTCAAAGTTCCCATAAGAAAGAGAAAAACCCAACTGTCCCATTATTTTCTATGTCACAGTAACTCTATGCCACAACATACAAGAAAATGCTTAGCTGGGCCTTCTTTTTGGCCAAGTCTTGGTCATTGTAAGCCTTTTATATCACTATTGAATTAATAGTACGACTACTAATGCACACTAGGTCTCTCCATTAAGTAGTACACTAAAAAAAGTAACAGCCTTCTGAGCTGCATGCAACAAAAATACTTACCACACCAGCTCCAGTGCTAGTTTGACCACTGCCTAACCATGGCATAGACATAGATGGTTGTATCTGATTCACTCCAAAAGATGGCGCAGTTGACTGAGTGAGCGTTGTGGTAGAACCACGAAAGTCAATATCATCAGAACTGTAAAGGAACAGCAGTGTTCTGCTTTAAACAAATGTTTCTTTGCTACCAATGCTGTTTGCTTATCTCATTGTCAGGAGCCTAATGACAATGCGCAGAGGAAGTGATTATAATGAGACTACAAATTGATAATTCCTGCACTTACATTGTGCAAATGTGTTTCCATGTGCTCCAAAGCTATCGGTGTTTAACCTTGACAGATGATCCTGACTACAGTAGATACATGTTGAGAATACAAACTCTCTTGAGATGAATATTGTTGGAATATTCCTGACCTGCATGTCTACACGTATATCTGTTCTGTGCAATGGAGTGTGGTACAGATGAGTGCTTGTTGCAGCTGATACATTCACGGTTCTCAGCACAATAACGGAGGAGACAGTAATTCAGGCCATTGCATTATACAACTAGCCTCAACACTGCAATGATGAAAGTGCAGTTTTTCTAAGGTAGCGCTTCCTTTATTAGCTTATGCACCATGTGTAGTGCAGACACGCACAAAATACTCAAACCCCTCAAAACCTTAGTTTCTCCATGTGTAAAATAAAGACAGTAATATTCTTTTGCCTTCCCTCGCTCCTTTGTAAAGCAATCTGAAAGCTACTGAACAAGAGTAATTAACTTTTTTTTGCATGATCCACTTGTGCTCATGCAGGTATTATATGTGCAGCCTTACAGTAAACCAATACTCTTAATATAACCACAAAGAAACAATCCTACCTTTTAGACTCTCTGTCATATTCTTCCCCAATCCATACAAATGACTGAGCAGCCAGTAGAGCTGAAATATCAAGTTCTTGAACATCATGTGTAGATGCCAAAACAATTTCATTGCTGTTTGCCTAAGCAGCACAAATAACAGAAAATTTATACTAACTGTAAGAAAGATCTTTTTATTACACTTACTGTAGTATTTGAGGCTTACCTTATTAACTGCAAATGCCATTATCATATCTGATTCTTTGTGAATGACTTTTGCTTTCCCTCCAGGGTAGCCAAGATCTGCTTCGACCTACAAAACATTTATAAGAAATTTCAATTAGCGTGAAAATCCACTTCGTAGTGGTACATTCAGACTGCAAAAATCTGTACAAAATTCATGCAAGAAAAGTTCAGTGGCCTCAGCATTGTTTAGGAAGCTAAACTTTAGACTTCTCACACTCTTTGTGTTCTAGAAGGAAAAAGTCGTACTTGAGCGTAATAAACACAAAGTTGTGTGTGCAACACTATTTACAAGGTGTTCACTCATCCCAATTATCAGGACATCCAGAGTTAATTCTCTGATTAAAAACCTGCCACACAGACTACACAGAACATATAGCTTCTGTTAGTCACGTTAGAGAAAGAAAAGCCAGTTCCACAGAACTTTTAAGAATGTGCTAGAGGTTTGGGAGAAGGGATACTACCTTGTTTTTGTGATCTTCTGCTACGCAGTTTTGTTTGACCTGCTCCACACGATCTTCTACAGACTACATAACATCACACAGTCACAAACACAAAACACATGCACAAACAAATATAAAAAAAGAATGAAACATTCCAAACTAGATTTTAAAGGCCACTCTGTCAGTAAATGATGGCAAATGTATTTTTAACTTTTTATAAAAAGGCACAGAAACTAAGACAGGAATCTAAACAAACTCACTTAAAATGTAATGCCTCCTAGATGAACACAAAATGTATGATATAGTAAATAAATGGAGGAGTAATACACACACAAACTCCATACTTACAGGAATTCTTACAGATATCAAATAGTATACTTCTTTCCCACGGTACTTATGTGTTGGTTTAAATTTTCAGTTACAACTCATTACAATTGTAACTGGTACAATGCATAAAGCCCTATATTATATATTGCTATATAATATTACTTTTATATGTATATATTACTCATTCATATATACATATACACAAAGTAATAGCTAATTTAAATTTCTTTTTCAATGACACACAACTAGAATATTATATGAATACTCTCTTATTACCCTTATCTCAAATGTTCTGTTTCTTTATTCGGACAGTATTCAAATACATAAAGGTAAGGTGAGCTATGTCTTGTCCAAAAATATTCAGTTCAGTTGATATTTCAATAAACAACATGACAGTCATGTTGATTTAAAAAAAAAATCCAAACACTTAAATGAAAGAAAGGAAACTGAAATGCCAACGAAATAGAAAAATTAAAAAAATACTGAAGAGACCGAGGGAACAGTTATAATTGACCTTTCTTTTTTAAAAAAGTTACATCCTTTCTTTACCTCACTTTGCTTTCTTTTCTTTGTAAATATGTATCTTATGAAAGTCTCCTGAAGAAGTTCTTGTTTCACAAGAAAATGCCAGAGCCTTTTTGCTGGAAGAGCTGAATAATCCTTTGATCTGGATAAAACAGGAGGGAGGGAAAAAAAAGCTTCAATGTAACTAAAGGTGGGCAAAAAAAAAATCTAAAGAAAGTTTCTGAATGACTTTAGGTGAAATTCCAATTTGAAGGAAAAAAAAAGAACCCAACCAAAGTTTAAGCTCTGATTTGTTCAAGGCAAATATCAAGAGATACTTTTTTCTTAGTTCTTTCTAAAGTCGATATTATGTTACTAATTTCCAAGTACTACAGTTCACTCTGCCTGCTTGCGTTTATCTCTATATTTGCACTCCACTAAAAAACTGCTTTTATGTTGGAATTATGCTGGCCCTACAAAGTGTCCTTACATATTTCTTTCAGTATTAAAAAGAATTCTCAAATATTTAGCTCATGTATGAGCCAAATAAAATTACTGCCTCACATTTGAGGACAAATATTTCTGAAGAAGCAGTGCGTATTTCTAAGAATATTTTAATAAAACCCTATAGCTGTATCAACCATGCAAATCCAAAGTCATATACAGTGAGCAAACCTAAAGTTGTATTTTAGTATATTGAGAAAAGCAAGCTATTTTTGAGTTGAAAACATGGTTCACTATCTGCATTTAAAGATACCTGCAAGCATGACATTGGTCTAAACACAGGAGGATTTGCTTTAGAAGAACTGTACTACAACTGACTTGCTCTCCTCCTGACATCTGCATGTATTCTATAACTTTTCTTTTACTGCTGAGGTAGGGTGGGAGACAGCTACTACTGGAGGAATAGTAAAAGATGTTGAATAGGGTCTTCCCAGCAGCAGCCGTTGCCCTTGATTTGTAGTCCTCCAAGCTCCATCATTTTCCTTCTTGTTTTCCTTTCTTGCTGCAGTTGTGAAAGGTGCAGCAACTTTCACAGTTGTGAAAGTCAAGGCTGCTGCAGGAGACAGCTGCGTAAGAAGTAACAAAGGCATGTAGGAAAGTGGTTTCTATAAAGCAAGAACTAGATCTAGTCAACTTTCATTTGGCTGTTTAACTTTAGGTGGAAATACTCTTTCGTATTTCTATGATCAAAGAATGTTTTTTTGCTAGGAAAAAAAACCCCAACTTACTTGAATGGTGTATTTTCAGGTTCAATCATTGCTTTATTGCGGAGAATAGCTGGTCCTGCACCTACTCCAAGGTCACTAGAGTAAGTATTGATGTAGTTTGGTGGTGGGCCTTCAAACTGATCCATTCTATCTTGAAGAATCTGTTCCCAGTGTTCCAAATTTTTTATTACAGCAATGCCCAATGGTGATGTTACAGGCAGATCTAAACAGAAATATTAAAGAAGTAAGGCTTAGAGAAAAAAATCATTTAAGTTACAGTGTGTATAAAAAGCCAGAATAATACAACTATTAAAAAAACTGAAAGAAAATGTACTTGTTGGCAATTTTAAAAATTAATGTTTTAAATTATTTAAATTTAAAAATGAAAATTAAAAAGCAACGTCTGACAGAAAGCCACTTATACAGAAAACTAAAATGTAAAATAGAATTTAACGTACCAGTGAATTCCAGACCAGCAATGGGAAAGAAGTTCTTAACATTGTGCAGAACTAGTTTTACCATTGTCAGATGCAGAAGAGCCCAGCTGTGTAAAAATAATAGATGTAGTTTTGTTAAAACATTAACACAGTTATCTGCAGAATATTTTTCTCCCTCCAACCAGATACACAGATTAGAGAAATAGTGTAGATGGTCCACTCAGGTTTGCCAGACACATAGAGAAAGATACTTATATATGAACTATGCAACATAAGGGTGCCTTTGAGGGCACCTCGCTGTAAGAGACAGTATCCCCTTCTCTCTTTTACAAGTCCTAGATTATTGTACTCTTCCCCCAGATGAGAGTGTGCATGCATGAGCCTTTGCAAGACTGAAAGTAAGTACAAGCCCCCTAAAACGCCTCCTGAAATTCTCCATAAAATCACAACGAATACAAATAAGACGAATTACTTGAGTTTTGCATTCATGGCTGAAGCTTTCACGCTGAAGGAGTCTCAAAGATATTAGATACAAATCCTATACAGTATAGCTGTAAGGACTAATGAGAGACTTGAAGAATACATAAAAGAGACATTATTTTTCTCTATTATTATAACAACGAGGTCATCCACTTTATTTCCTTTTATCTTGCAATATTTTCTCTTTTAAGTGTTCTGTTTAATCTGCGCCTCATTCGAAAACTAAAGATCATGCTTGAACTGGCATTCTGAAACATCATTCTAGAGCTGGCATTGTGGTACCTTATGGTCTTTGTATCTTAAAAATGAAGACAGAGGAGTTTCATTTGGTGTTTCCTCTCCCACCAAAATGTAATCATGTTTTTTCAGGCAAGTAAATAGTGAACTGTTACTGTGATGAGGATTTGTCACTCCTGTAACCCCAATGCCACAGATAAGTCTATCCACAGTACAATGATTTGACTTAAACTGTGGAGGATGCAGAGGACCTATATCTTCTTTAATTTGGAAGAAAAGGTAAGCACATGATATAATTATTCTAAAATAGTGGCAGTTTCTGCTAACCTGTAAGAATTGGCATCTTTGTGTTCCTGGATCTGTACATCAGAGAGGAAAGCATCATCCTCTTCCTCATCACTGTGAATGCTTTCATCGGAATCATATATAACACCGCTGTCTGATAAAGGAAGAAATGGCTGCAACGCAAAATGAAAGTCTGCTATAAAAGCAATTTTCTGATCTCTTAATATTAAACTCTTACTTTAGTTGTCATTTAAACTCTATGACAGTGATAACTTAACCTATAAATAAGTTTCCCTAAAATACAAACAAGTAGTAAGGGGAAAACTGTTAATCTCTATCATTGGCAAGAGATATATTTTGAAAGTTAAGTAATAGACTTGTAGGCTTTTCATCTTCTATTACGAGGATATCATTCTGCAGCTTACTATGAAGAGCACTCAAAATTTTCACATTATTTTTGTCCTTTAAAACTTAACAGAGAAGAAATATGCTTTTATGAACTGTAACTTGTATTTTTCATCTTAAATTACCTTTGCCATAAAATAGTCCCACATGCTGAGCTCTGGAGGGATGAACTTTTCTTTGTAAGAGGGTCTTTCTGCAGGTACTGGTGGTGGTACAGCACTATCTTTTACTGGTCTTCCAGGCACCAGCATTCTCATATTAAACCGACGACGATGCTTATCCATTTCTTCTGATGGAAGAGGTGGTGCTAAATTCAAGTAATTTGAAAAGCTGATATTAATATTGCATCTCTAGAAATGGTTGTATTTTTATAATTGAAGCAACTAAACCCATTGTTATTGGTACTAATTTCTATTGATTCAGAATCAAAGCCAGCCTAAACAAAGTAAGTGTAATCATACAAAAAGTTCACTTATGACAACTTCAATAACTGTGGCATTTATAGATTGGATATATCACGAGAGATAAATTTTATGATCTGGATTAAGTTCTCAGGAGATGTAGCTTTTAAGTGAAACACTTCTAGCTTAAAAATATCACAAGAAAGAAATAAGAAATTTTGTTGAGAAATAAAAGTAATATATACCATTTCACTAAAACCGTAAACTGCACAAGTAGCAGTAGTTATTCAAAATACAAGCCAAGGAACTCTTAAGATAGTGAAGGAAATTTGAATAGACACAGGCTTTTTGACAACAAAGTCTATTTTTAAGTGTTAAGGTTTAAAATGTCTTAATAGTTATACAAATACTAATGTGGAATTTGTTTTTCAAAGTGTTATTGGCCAGGCAACACTGACGATCACACTTACTTTATTACAAAGGAGCTAGATATTTTAAAACTTTTCTTTTAAAAAAGCCACTACTAACACTCATCTACACTACAAGTTTTTACAGACCTTCGTTACTATCCTCTGAAACCTCAGAAGCTGTAGCAGCTTGTAGGTTAAAGGAAAACAGAATACATCTCAAATGAAGACATGACTTTTTATAAGTTATTCATATTAATACCTTGTGAAAATAACTGCCCTGAAGGAGTTTAAGTTATTCCATGAATGACAAATATCTGTTGTGCGTACCTATAATGGTGCATTGCCTTATTACTGTTTTGTTTTATATTTCAGATATGGAACATCTAATTTTTGCTTAAGTTTCAAGCCTATCATTGTTTTGAAAATCTATGTTATGTGATTTTCAGTATTCTTGCAGTGTGAAGTCTATGACAAATGGTTGTATTTGCCTTTGTCTCCACAGCCTGAATTCAATCTCCACTTCTGCTTTTCCTCATGCAGTATATTCAGACATGCTCATCTGTCTTTGCAAAATTCCTGGTTTCAGTTGGAGCATACATATGCATGAACTATTTTTCTGACAGATGAAGCTGATATTTCTTCTCTGTGGTCTTGTGCAAGGTGAAGTAGTACCTTGCAATAGAAACTGGTTTCAGAAATACTGTTTCCAAGTTACTGCAATCACTAAATAGTAACACTCATCTCATACAGAAAAACCATAGGTATTAACGTTGATTTATACCATCTGGGTTTTTTGCTAAAAAATAATGACTGAAAGTGGTGAAAAGTTTTATAAGTAAGCATCTAACAGTAATATTAACAATATAATAACTGCACAGTTTTTACGGCAAATTGAAAATGTGCTGGGTGCCATTACAAAGGACAACTGTAAGACTAATATTTTTTCTGCTTTCTAATTAATATAACATTTTTCTTGCCAGTAGCTACTTAAATTCTTCTTGCTCAGTTTTTGTCTTTTAAAGGAAGGAAATCTCTCTCACTAGGTCAGTAAAATGTATAAAATTCAAACAAAGTACCTGGAATATTTTCTGACTGCCTTCGAGGTTTTACAAGAAGTTTCACTCCTCCACCAAAAACAGCAGCCCACATTCGACTATTCAAAGGATGGGCTGCTAGTCGAAATAATTCATTACATGAATTGGTTGCAAGGGCGTGTATGAGGAGACTCAGGTAAACAGCTACAACAGCTTCACAAAGTAAGATGTTTAACTTTGGTTGATCTTCATCCTGAGCTGAACTTAAGAGATTTATAAGTGAACTCACACCTGCAAAGAGAAATGAAGAAAAGTTATACATTAAATGACTAGGAGTACAAATGGGAAAAAAAGATGTTTCATCTTTACGTTTTATGTTAAACATACTAATAGCCACATGATACTTTTATTCAGATGAAACAAGTTATTAGTATTTTTCTTAAAATTATAAAAATCAAAATTTCAAAAAGCCTTCTTTTGGCTGGGACTTCTGTGTTCTACATCTCTGCAAATGCTATGGGCAGTTCAGCTTCCTTATGAAATTCCTGCACTATTTCCACAATTGACCTCAAAATACATTAATGCTCATACATTGGGAGTAGTTGTTTTTATAGCTATACCAAATAAAGCTTAGATATAAGATAGTACTGTAGAAAGAGCTAACGGAAATAGTTTGCGAGGGGGTGAGGTAGACTGGAGGAAAATGTTTTAGGATGACAAATTAGCAGCTTACTGAGTTAATCCTGACGATAAAAAAAAAAGTGGTCTCTTCTTCAAGGAAGGTGTTTGTCATATAGAAAGTTTATTGTTATTTGTTTTGATATGTGAAAAAGTTAAAGGCTGTTATTAATTTGAGAACTAAATCAGAAATATTTATCCATCATGGATCATCCATCATATTACAGGACAGTGAGAGAATTTTGAAATGTGGAGCTGGTCCAGTGGTGCTAAAAGTAACCTTATTTTTGTCTCACCAGGCCACTGAGCAGGAGATGAGTTCGGAGTTGCATGCTCTTCAATACTTTCTGTCCTCAGTCTGCGTCGATCACTCAAAAGCAGTCCTTGATAAACCATTCCTGTAAACTGATTCGCTTCTGTTTGACTGCTAAATACAAATTAATTTTTTTTTATGAGAAACGATTTTAGAGTATTTTTGTAATAAAGTATAGTACATATACATGCTTCTCATTTAATCAGAAAATGCAACAGTTAAAATTCTATAGGACAAAGTAAAGAATTTTATAATTTCATGATTTAAAAAATACCTTTTTTTATTAAAATGTGAAATGTTTCCATGTGGCATTATCAATTTTAATGTTATGTGCATAGCTCCATATATGAAAAAGGCTTTTTCAAAAATTTTAATAATGTATTTGTTCTGAAGGCTTTTTAAAAATGTTTTTACAGCATTCTCTTCCAGTTCCAGTTTGGAATATAAACTACCTGAAGTCTGACTTCAGTTAGGCTCAAATGTTTCCCCTGAAAACTCCTATTCAGCAATGCTGTGGAAAAGACCATTCAAGAATTCTTCAGAAGCATCCCAAGTGAGAATAACACCAGATTTTCCTACTATTTATTGGAAAAAATCTGAACGATTGGTGTTATTTTATCTGTGTAAAAGTGATCTGGTATATTAAAGCTATCAATGTGTAAAATGTCTAGGTATCTATACCCATACACAGATATTTAATTCCTTTTCCAGACACATGCATGAAGAATTTCCATTTTGGATACACAAAGTATACTCCAAATGTAGGACTGTAAGAAAACTTCCGTTTTTACCTGTAGCTGTGGCTGTCACATAGTGCTTGATAAATGGATGCAGAAAGTGAAGCTGCTAAAGAATGAAGTGTGTACACCTAAAATAAAAAAAGCCAATAAGCTATATGTAAGTTATATATGAAAGGTGAGTAAACTACAATTTTTTCTAAACAACATGGAAAATGCGTTATGCAGGAACATCCTAGTTTTAGTTCAAGTGCAGGAAATAGTAACTGAATGTTACTTTAAGTTTACAATACAGTACTTTGAAAATCACAACTGCTTGTTCAAGATAATTTGATTGCAGTCAAAACCTTCTAATATTATGTCAAGGTAATTAACTTTATTCTAATATAGAACCGTTGCAATGAATGAGTATACTGAAGGAGTGAGTAAGTATGTCTTGTTATGATAATGAATTTGATAGAATGGTTCCTGGAAACCGTATTATATAACATCACAGTTCACTGTAGCAGTAGTTGCTTAATACGCAGAAAATAGTGAAGTTTTTGTAATCATTGTATAATTTTTTTATCTATAATCTCTTTTGTACCTCAGTTATGTACTTATAATATCCAAAAGCCTCCGGGAGTAACAAGAATAATACTCTGTTATTGCCTTACAATGCAACAGAAACACTCCAATTCTTAAATGGAATAAATGCAAGGATTTCTTGGAAAGTCTGATGAAATCCACAGTGTGAAGAAAATGGTACTGTCAAACTGTTAAAAATGTAAACTTGTTTAAACCCACCTTTGCACATTTCCATCTTTTACTACCATCTTTCCATTTAATCAAATGCTAGACCTTGCATTGAAGCTATGAATTATCTAAATAGTTGCTTTGCAGCGAGGAAGTGTCAGCTATTCTTCTGAATTCTCTTTTAAAAGAAAATGCATATGAAATACAAGTTTTTAGAGTAAGAAAGACGTAGCATAATGCAGGATGGAAAAGGAGCCAACTGATAGAGCAAATGAATGTAAACAAGCTTGGGTTACAGTTTTAGAAACTTAAGTGCTTTGCAGTGGGACAATGCATTTAGTTTCCTATTTTTTCCCTACTTTCAGTTAGTCAATAGAAATTCAAATTAATGAATGTGAATACTGATTTAAGGATATAAAATAATGATTTAGCTTCTTACTAATTAACTGTGTCATAGTTTCAGGCCCTTTGGCTTTTTTCCCCTCTATTTACTCAATCTGAACAGAATTTATTCACCCCAGAGTACGGAGTCAGATAAAGTAATTCACAACAATTACTTAAATAACAGTACACTTCAGGAAATTCACGCTAGAGTAAGTTTTTGAATATCTATATTGATAGAAGATTATAACGTAACTCAGACTTCTATCTCTACTTTCATTACTCTTCCTTCAGGATTTGACCAGAGTAGTAATTAGTTAACTTACGTGATCATGTTGTTTTAAGAGCCCAGAATTCAGTGTTTTAGTGAACATTCACATTTGCAATAGTTTCCTGAGAATGACCAGAATTAACCGGATTCAAAAAGATGTCAGAAAGCAAGTGGTTAACTAGCATTTTCACTTCACTGGATTTAAGGAGAAGGTCAGTATTGTGAAAGGGTAAGTGTTGAAAAGTTAACTCAAACACCATTATTTTAATTTTGCATGCTCACTCCCTATTTTATTAAAAAATCATTTAACATTTCTGGAAAGCTTTTCATTACCTTGACATCTTCAATATTAGGATGTGGTGGCGATTTCATCTGCACAATAGTGTAAAGAATATCATGGATGTGGTTGTTTAAATACAGCACAGGATTAGCTATCACAGTTTTTGTGGACGCTATGCTTGCAGAAAGCAACGGTAGTGTTGTGGGTAATGGAAGTGGAGACTGGAGTTGTTTTACAGTAGTTTCCTGTTTAAAAGAAAAGATTGTATTTAGAATTATTGCTTTGAGAAAAAAGTTTTAAAAAATGGATAATTTTACATCTTAAATGTTTTTCGAGGGTTATTCATCCTCTTCCACTGCTGTCTACTCAGTACAGACAAGATTTTGCTATGACTGATGTCAAAAGTAAGTTTTTATTTACTATAATAACACGGGTCAGACCTGATAGCCAAGTTTGTTGGAAATTTTTTTATTTAGTGCAGTAGTATTTATATATATTTATGTAGTTCATTAGGATTGTCTATTAAGAAACACTAACTAAAAATGCACTTGCAGTAGCATGAGTTGACATAATACTCACTGTTTAATAACAAGTCAAATTGGCACTAATCTGAGCTTCTCAAGTGGAAACAAACAGATTTTTTTTCTTAAATTCTTAAAGATATGTTCTAAGCCTCGTACCACCAAAACAGTTCTCTACTGCTCCTATTTGAAATGTGAGAGATTGAGGACTACAGCAAGTTAAATGACTTGCCCAGTATCAGATTATCTGCTGTAGCTCAGGTTAGTCATTAATAGTTGCTGGAAAATACCTCTTTTTTGTATGAAATAACTGTAGAATATGCTATAATACAGTAAAACGGAGCGCTACCCTGTCTGACTTGGTATTATATATTGAGCCTTACAGCTAAGACCCCATTCCTTTTAGCTCCCTTGCATGATTTGCAGAGGTGTAGGGAATGAGATTTCATTGTATTTCAGCAACTGTGAATTTAATTTGTTATATAGGTACCCAGAATATTGTGATCAAAATTATAATTTGATTGGAACACACATATAATGCTGCAACTATAAACATTAACATTATATTCCATAGCTACAGGTAGGCTAATCCTTATACAACAGATTCTTAAGAACCAGATAACCAGGATGTGGAAAAGCAGCACACTTGGATACCAAGTTCTTTCTCCAAGAACATTAAAATGATCTTGACCAGTAGACTTGTAGAACACAAGAAGCATCTATCTAGGCACAGACTGAAGCATCTGACAAAACTGACAGTCTAGAACTGTTAATACTTGTGAATAGAAATTAGTTGAATTTGTTTTACCTGCTGTGACTCTTGCAGCAAGAACTTCAGCTCCATTCTTACAGATGCTAAACCACCACCTTGTGCCCCATGAAGACTACAATAACTTAAAAAAACTCTTAGAAGAGCTTGATTCTTCTGCAGCCACCACTTCCGTCTTTCAGCATGTTCTCGTTTTGCTTGTAATCTACGTCTTTCTATCTGGTGCCGTTCATACGAACCAATGTCTGGCTTATCCATAATATCGTCGTGATCAAGTAGATCCCCATTTACTTTGGTATATGTTTTACAACAGTCTTTGCCCCCTGCGTCGTGGTTGCATATTTCATGCATAGCAGCAATCTCTTTTTCAAGCCAGTTGTACAGCTGAAATCTGAGCTTTCCTCCATCTACTTCGTAACCTGTAGCCAGAGTCCTCAGTTCAGTCATAAGGATCTTCAAACAGGCTCGGAACTTCAGTTGTTCAGCAATAACATCAACCTCAGTGTCTCCTGCATCAGAAATCTCCCCATGTGGTGTTTGTGCGATGTTGGTGTCTGAGGTTCTCTCATCATCTCCTCCATTCTTAGAATCAGATTTTGAGTTTTTCATCATTATACCAACATCCTTGTCCTCTTCGTCTGACCCATTTTTGTCTTCACCCCAATCAAGAGTAAGGGGCTCATCATCAAATTTTACTGCTGGTTGACTCCAGTCAAATTGTGCTGAAGATGCAACAGCATTCTCCAAAGCAAAGGAGGCTGAAATTGGCTTTGACCAGTCTGTATCACCACTTCCAGCACCATCCCCTAGGGCTTTGGAATCTGAAACACCAGCCTGTGTTGGAGGACTAGACGAATCTTTCTCTCCAGCTACTGTAGGCTTTCTTCTTACTTTTGGAATTTTGGAAAGGACCTCAAGAGCTAGTACAGGGCAGCCCACTTTAAAATGAGCATTTGCAGTAGTGAAGAATAATTTTCTTTCTATAAGATTAATTTTATCAACAAAGCTTTTCTCAGTTTTTAGACCTAAGGTTGCCAAAGTCCCTTCTGGTAAGCTGAAGTATCTTCGGATGAGCAAAGGGTGGGTCCGAAGATAATTGTAAAAACTGAATACCACAGGGTTGCATGACTTGACGATAACTAAGGAATTAAACAGATATGACATCTATTGAAAATGGCCTTAAAATGGTATTATTCTGTTTTTGCAATATTTCCTGCATTACAAAGATTTGTCAAAACACAAGCACAAAGATGGTTTTGGGTCTAGTTGCCAAAACAAAATGAAAAAGTGATTTATTCCCCACAAAAAGATTAAAGGTATGAGCTGGACGAGCAGAAAGATACTAAGTTCTCTCATTTGCCTCACTGTTATATTCCACTCAGCTAAACCTAAAAAAAGTTGAGACGATCAGCTAGGCAGACATTCCCTAAGGGAGGGAATATGCCACAGAAACCTATGTAGCCACTTGTCACTTGATATTAATCTCAGAAGAGACAGGACAGGAAATCCTACTAGAGCACTGCTAATTCCTAGAAGCAAGAATGAGAATTTAAGTGCACTGGAATAAAGACGAGCCAACGTTCAGTAGTAGAGAGGTACTATAGAGAAGTATGCAACAAAGAAGGCTCTCCTGAGCTTATCTGACAGCAGAACTAAGTTCAGTATTGGGGGGTTGGAGATAGGCCCTTGGAAGAAACTGGAGAAAGACTGTTGTTTTAAGAAGAAGAAATTGAGCAGGCTAGTACATAAACCAATTAATGATTTCAGCATAATAGCATCTCAGGAGAAGTGACTGCGTATGTGCACAGAAAGTATTTCTCCTTCTCTACTTTGTCTTAAGTTTGTCTCATCAGACTAATGTTTTTCCCTTACCTGGGTTTTCATCATCATCTTTAGGTGTTTGTTCCAATAACGTGTCCAGTGCTCTAGTGTAATCTTTCATTATCCAGTATGCAATACTTCTCAAAAATGGATCAGAATGCAATTTAGTACTGCTGAACCCAGCTCCATCCTTATGGCAACCCAAAATCTTTTCATAAAGAATGGAGGTATATGTGACAGAGGTTTCAAACTCTGATTCGTACAAACGAGCAATAACCATAGCCAATTGGATGTCTTCCATTTTCTCAAGGCACACCTACAATAAGAAGTGGGAAAAAATTTGCTTTATGAGGGAAAGGTAGTTTTTTAAACTAACAATGAAGTGAATAGTAACGTATGTTTACACAACATAATTTTTTTCTCATGTCTTTTTTTTAAAGCATATTAATCTTTGAGTCAAAAATATGGTAAGTGATATATACATATATATATCTCTCTATCTAACATTTCCTTCCATGTTTGGAAAGAGGTGTACTTTCTTCTACTTCAGGAATTATGATATGCATAGCAGTGCATCAGCATGTCAAAAATTAATATGGCAGAAGTAAAGATATTTATTCTACCTAGTAGAATAAACAACTTCCAGCTTTAATGATAATATATCACTGGTATGATATTCTTCACACTGTCTTATCTGCAGAATTACATCTCTGAGAAAAATTCTTTACGTTTTCTGGTAAAGACAAACATACTGCATATAAATAGGCAAGACAACTAAAGGTTCTCTAAGTCCCACTCTCTCCTAAGAGGATACGGCTTCCATTATGAACCTGGTTACTGCTCTCACCTCCCTTGTGGCAGGCAACATCACAGCTCCATCAACAAGGTATCCTAGGGCTGCTTCAGGAGAGAAATCTGACTACTTTTTTTTACTTAATGTTGTAACAATAGGTCACGCAGAATGGCTGGAGGCTGAACAGAGTGCGACAGCTTAACTGTGCTGATCAAACAAGAAGTTTTGCCAGAAGGGTCATGACTGGTATTCCCAAGAGTGCTTCCACTGAGAACTGATGTATGTGAACAATTATTCTGGCCTTCAGATCAGTTTCCAAGCTGCTTTTCACAATAGCATGGAGGTAAATGGTATGTCTGCAGGGCACAAGGGGGTCATGTGTAGACATACCATACGATTTGTGCTGCCACAACTTGTGAAAAGATCAGCAGAGAACATCTTGTAAGGATGCAGTTACATAGGTCAAATTAGAAACCGAAACTTAATTTCTCAAAAGCGTGTACCTCTATAGCATCTTTCAGTGAACCTGCTAGCAAGAAAAATGCAGCTGATTGTTCAAAGCGTTGTTTTCCCAACAAAGCAAAAGCGTTTTTTAAAGCAGCTTTGCGCCATCTATCTTCACTGAAGTTGTGGCTGAAAAAGGCAGTCATCTTTTCATCATGCTGGGACCTGCATAAAGAAATGCAACATATACAACTACTTATTATATAACCTTAGCATACAATCACTTGAACATCAGCACAACTTTATTCTTGAATGAGTTCTGCTTTATATTCCAGGTTCAATTAAGATTTAATCAGACTCACAGTTAGCAGAACTCACCTAAACAGACCCCACACCACTGCCTTTTTCTTCATAGCAAGGTAAAAAAGTGCAGCATCTAAGGCATCATTGTTTCTCTGGAATGAAGCTTTTGCAACCTGTAGTAAACAAAACTTACTATTATAACTGAAAATATAAAGGCTGCTTTTAGCTAAATAAAGTATGTTCTCTGTCAGGGAGGATGGCCTAGGTGACTGTATTATTATCTACAAGACAACAGTAATTTCTGCCAGAATGTTTTATTTATATGTGACAGCTCTGATTACACTGTAAATGTTCTTAAGAGTCAGAAAAACAGCAGTACTGTAGATATCAAGCCCTCTCAACCATAGTGAGACATTACAAATGTGCAAATAAAAATATTTTCCTTAAAAGCGTTACAGTAACTCATACTGTTGGGTGAACTTCCTCTTGCAATCCGTTACTTATATATACTTAAGCTAATAAAGTATTTCTTAAATGAATGCTGTTTTTTGTATAGGACTCAGAGATGTAATTGCAATTGATTTGGAGTACTGGGAAAATTAAGTTTTTCTCCTGGATTCTTTGAGTATCCTGTAACTTTTAAAAACGTATTTATACAATAGATAACTTGGAAATTTAGTAAAAAAAAAAAAGTACCACTCTCACAGACATTTCAGAGATTGCATTATTTGTTGTAATTCAAAGCAAAAGCTAGTAATTGTTCAAAAAAGTAAGGATTTAAATCTCATTGGTACCTATGGGAAACAGTTTAAATATTATCTCAAAGATATATTGTATTTTATTCATTATTAGACCTCCCATAAGAAAATTCTGCATGCAAATGAGATTTGGTGTTATTTTGGTTTTACATAATATAGGTGCATACTACTATAAAACAGTAACTTTGCAACTCTTCTGAAGTGCAAAACCTGCATTTATTTGCAGTTCAGATCTTTTACATTCTATATTCTATATATATTATATATATTCTATATATATTATAAAAAATACAAAATTTGCCAAAAGATCCTAATTTTAGATATATTTGTTTCTTAAATAAAGCCCACTACTGAACTCAAAGCATACGTCCCTGTTTAACCTACAGATATATACTGTCTCATATACCTGAAAACAAGATGATTCTTAAAATAGAGTACTTAACATGATCTTTAACATACTGTAAAATATGTGGGGTGGAGAAATTAGCTGCTTCAGAAATGGCTTTTCCCTAGATCAATTGTATTATATCTTACTATTGAATAATGAAATTTGTAAGCCTGGACTGCCAACATCAGTTGGCAAAGAAAAAACTAGTTAAGCAGCCTCTTGCCTGGGCTGGAGTACGAAGGAACCTGCTATAAGCAAATCACTGTGTGTATCTGTTAAGACATACCTAACAGCACATAACTGTAATTTGTAAGCAATAAAAAGTACCTTCTCAATGCATCTTCGGAGCGTGTTGATATTCCTGACCCACCAACCAATACCCATAGCTCTTAATTCAGACCACTGAGGGTCTCCCTTCTGGATAGCCGGAATCATATTGATCAACTCTTCCTCAGCCTCAGAATGAAAAGCCCATGCAAAGTGGCAAGTAGATAGGCCTAAACAATAAGATAATAAAATTCAGAAGATTAAGACATTTTAGTAAGCAAATGGAATACGTCAGAGATGCAAAGTGGGATCTCCAACTTAAGAATTAGGTAGATCTGAGACAGGACTGTTTCCCTCAACAGGAAGTGGAGCTGCTAAAGGAACAGCTGAAATATCTTTTTGCTTGCTAGGGATGTCCTCTCCTCAGTGCTTCTTCCATTCTTTTCCAGTGCCCTGTTCATGTATGTAATAGAGTTACATGGTGAAAGACTGAAGGAAAAATACTCTGTTATCTGTAAGGCACATTCCGGGCCAGAAACCTTTTTGTCTGCTGTTTAGGTGGTATCCGCTTTTCTTTCCTGTGTTTCACAATGGTATTTACTCAGCTTGAGCAAGGGAAAAACCTGCTGTGATGAAAATAATGAAATAATCTTTAAGGTAAGATAAAGACATGTTCTTGTAAAGCAGTATTCTTCATTCCTCCAGCAGAAACAATAAATTATATAGGCAATCTGCATGTTATCTGGTTGGGAAACTTATTCAAGCCCTAAACTAAATGAGGGACAATCTGCCTTCTGTTCTAGAGCTATACTTTTTTGCTACTCACAGTGCATGTAGGAAAGCATATACTAAGCCTTTGCAAGATAAGGGCCTTAACGGAATAGACAATTTAAAATGAATATGCAGCTAATAAAAATATCATAGTATTATAAAACAAACATAACCAGATCCTGTCAGCTCAAGTGGATCAAATGAAAGCAGTACTTTGCTCTAAGAATTACCTTGGTGAAGCAGCTGAACTCGATACAGTGGGGGGAGTGATGTCAGAAGGCAGGTGTGCAAGCGCATAGCCAACAAATATCGTAAGCCACATTCATCTAAGGTATCTCTTTCTGTGAAATAGAAAATACTGACTTTTGAACATGCAGGTGACTCCAAGAGGCATATATACAACCTATCATATGCAGTGTGTGAGGAATGAATGTTTCTAAACTTGCTGAGAGCCAGAACTACAAGTTATTTATGATGTATGAAATAAAAGCAGAGATCTGTATTTAAGGGTTTTTCTCTCTTACTGTATCCAATCTGAATAACTGATGCTGGCTTTTAGCTTTGTTATCCCAAAATACCCAAGAGCTAAGTTTACCTTTGCTAAGAAGAACAGTAATGTTAATTCAATAATATGTCAGTTACTAACCTGAGTAATTCTTATCTCTGTTCTCGTCTAGTTCAGTGCTTGTTGTGGCCACAGTGTCTGCCAAAGCAACAAGGAACATCTGCTCCAGTCGAGTGAGGCCTGGCAGACTTGAGTGCATCAGGTGGCTTGAAAGGACACTCGCATGTTCTCGGCCAAAGTAAGTCGGACCGTACTGTGACAGATTAATAACTTTGGATTTACTCTCCCTCTTTTCAGGCTCGAAATCAATAAAGTCATCGGTTGTAACAGGCTGAATCTGGAATAGATCTGAGTACTGATCCTCTGTTTTTCTCTTAACGTGATTTTCAGAGCCCTGAGGTATTTTAGAAGTTTCTTCAGAAACATAAGTGGCATCTTGATCTGCAGCAAGCAGCGCATACAGCGGCAGTGGGGGAATTGAGTCTATCTCTGTGTAGTCTCGAGTACCATCTTTTCCAGCTGTGATGGTATCCTTTGCAGTACTCCCACTTACACTAATGGTGCGAGAAAGATGGCGTTTAGGACCAGTTCCTTCTCCAGCTTCCGTGTCTTTAACTATTGCAACTTCTCCTGCAATACATTTAACTAAATGTGATAGAATGGCTTTGGCTCTGCGAACTTTACCCAGATCCATAAGTTCTAATAACTGGGTTGGATGATACTGGGGTAGAGTAGGTGAAAGAACGTGAGCAGCTTCAAAAAGGCCACCATCCTGAATTACAGTTGGAGTGCCAAAAACATCATCCACAATACCGGCCCCATCAATTACACTGGTCTTCTTCGCTATCAAGCTTGTTTTGAGTGGATCTTGCGTTGTTGAGTCTTCAGTAGTAAAAACATCACTTTCTCTGTCACCAAACTTGACAGCGTGTTTCCACTGGGCATAAACATGCATTTCACAGTCCATTCCCACTACCAGTATACCATCTCTCACCCAGGACAGAGACACAGGCAGTGAAGGAGTGCCATCTACAGATGATACCAAATCAATTGATCTAAGCAACACCCACTTTGACTTTATACCTTGTTTTATGCTACCACCTAGTGGTAAAGTAATAACAGCTACTCCCTCTTTGCTGCTAGTTTGATCCGTTACAATTCCCGAAAGTCTTCCGTACATGAAGATGTTGGCACCAACTCCAACTGTCAATATATGTGAACCATCTTCTTTTGATACCCAGTCCAAATGCACCAAATGCTTGATACTGGGCACCAGGTATTTGTCTTTATTCAAAAAAGCATCTGATTTACTGTAAACAAATAAATTACTATCTACACTGACCCTTGAATCAAGTACACTTCCAACCTTAACTACATCATCCAGATGAACTGTCTGTTCCAAAACCCATTCTGATCCTCCTGTAGACTCACATTCAAGTATACAAACATGCACGGAAAATTCTTTGGAAACAAAACCATTATGCTGTATGGGTTGTTTGTATGCTACTGCAAGACGTCCCGTGTAAGAACAGCTAACAGCAACTGGCCTTCCTACTATGCTCACTGTACTGCTGTTGTCTTCTCCTTCATCATTCATTAAAGGCCATTTTTGCCAATGATACGTTTCCTTTTCTTCATTTTTGCTGTTTAGGTCTGTCTCTACAGTACATCTCCAGAAGCGCACTCTGTTGTCTGAACATGATGTCACTATCAAATAAGGTGCAAGGCAGACTGGGTATATTGATGAAGAACTCAGGTGACCTGAAGTTAGAACAAACATATTTACTTTTAGTAACATAAAGCAGAATGCCTATATGAATAAGGCAGACACAACACTGTCTAACTACTGATAGAGAACTTTACAACCTGGTGTTATTTTTTCTAATTTTGAGTTGGGTTAGAGCAAATGTATTAAGACTGGTAACAGTTTTGCATCTTGAACATTATGAATCATCTGCATTTCTGGTCATTATTCAGAGAAGATAAGCTGGAACTGAACTAATTCGGAGAAGGGATGTTAGAATAATGAGAAGAATACAAAGCCTTAATCAGATGAGATTAAGGAAGTTAAGATGAGGTTCATATAGCCTATCAAAATGAAACCTAAGAAGGAAGGGGGAGGAAAAAAAAATTACAGGAGAGACACAGAAAATCAAGACAAATAATAGAAGGTGAAAGTGCATCAGATAAAAAAAGCACTATATACTCAACACATTAATGTTGGCAGATGGACAAACAGGTATAAATTGTTAATTAATAAATTAAGACTAGAAGTTAAGCTTCCAACTATTAGAGCACTAAGTTTCAGGAACAGCTGTCCTGTGGGGACTTGATACATTTACGAAAAGGTAACGTGACATGGACGCAATGATTTAAGAACGCCTTTTTAGTCCTGTGTTCCCTGTTATCAGTAAATCAGAATGTGATAGGCTGAGGAGAACAAACCTATAAACAAGGAGATAAATTAGTAGACCAACTGGATAGAAAAATTGTTAACTATACCTGCTGAAGGAGTTGCTCTTATTACTTCTACACCAACAGGAAGATCCAAAGGTTGGCTATACACAAGTCTGGAGCTCAGAATGAGTTTACTAGCAGTTTGAAGATTAGCAATTGATGAAGATCGTGGAATGGGACTGATGCCAGGAGATATATCTGGAGAAGAATCCACAGTCTTTTGCTCAGGTACACTAAGCTTATTCTCTGATGAAGTAGCTTCAGTTGGTTTTGCTATATTAAAAAAATTGCCAGTGTTAAAAATTGTTTATAAGGACAAGGCATGAAAATCATATGATCAGATTTATCTTTTTTAGCAGTGCTTCAGTTACACAGAAAAGAATTATGTGTGCAGGCTGTGTTAGTTTTATTGCATGCTGTGACTTTAAGAAACACATACCATTCTGAAATACTGATAGTTTAAAATAGAGAATCCAGTGCTTAAGTACATTACTCACCCTATCAACAAATTTTTATATTGCTATTGGTATAGAATGCAACCGATGTTTGTAAGCAATCTTACTGCTTCCATTGGATTGATTAATTATTCCAAAGATTCCTGACTTTGAGGCTTCTGCTTGACAAAGGTGACACAATTTGGTTTAAAATAAACCACCAAGCTTTAAGTTTTATTTTAAACAATATGAAAGAAATGTATCTCCAAGAAAATTACAGTCACTCACTCACCTAAACAGGCTTGCACAGATTTGAGATGAAGATGCCACATCTGAAGAACAGAGCAGCCATTACTATCTTTTTCAATTACTACTAGGTAGAACTTTTCTGAGAAAGGTGGTGGACGATATCCTGTAATTCAAATATATTATCACTACTATGGAGTTTACGTTCAACATAATTTCCAGTAACAGAAGGCTCTCTAAAAATTATTGATACTAAAAAACTTCTTTTCCTCTTTGAAAGAAATTGATCGATTATCAAACAAAATATTCAAACAGTACCATTAACAACTTTTTTAATCGACCTTTTTTTTGCACATGGCTACAAAATAATTACGTAAAGCGACAGACTGACTTACAGACAGCCTGAGTATTAGTGGCAAACCTAGTTTATTAGATGTATTTGCCTTCTCAGTCAATTTGAACTATTTTGCTAGACTGTAAAGACTCCTTTCCACCTCCCTGCTTTCTTCCCTTATCTTTTAAAGTTTTAAGTCTACTACCAAATTCCCCAGTTACTTTGTATTGTATTAACCTGGAAGTCAGATATATTCACCTTATCACCTGGAACTACATATTGATGCAGAAAGTACACTTCTGTTCCATTTTGTGGACTTTGTCATAGAACTTAATGTTTCACTCTAAGCAAATTACAATGCCTTTGTTTAATACCGTTACCATGTAAATAACAATTCATATAAGCAACATGAAACAGCTATTTTACTGAATTCTACAGATTCTCATTAAAAAAGAAATTAGTATATGCCAGCTAGATTTCAGTATTCTTTGAGAACATTTTTGGTACTCTATTCATGTTCGTTTATTTTTATGCTGTACCTTGTGATGGCTGGAAAAATATCTCCGTTTCCTTCCCTTCCACATCTTCCTTGTGTGGCTTGTATCCCAAAATGAAGTCTTCTTGAAAGACATGAAGCAATTGTGTGTTTGAGCCACACTGAAACAATAAGCAACAGTTATGCTTCCAGAACAGTATAGCAACATTTTGTACTAATGCAATTATTTCTTTTGTGCAATCTAGCTACCAATCGGATCACTTTCTTTTATAATGTTGAAAACTATTTTAATGAATCAGAAAAACTAAATATTTTTGTCTTATATTAAGAACAGTATATTCTAGAACGTATTGTTTCTATATTCAAATAATTTGACTGAGATCTACCATGCTAGACAAATTCTGTAATAACATTTTTGCCACAGTTATTGACAGATTAATTAGTATCTGATTGGTTTTTACTTATTCAGGTGTTGAATAAATGACAGTGGCAAAACCTCTTAGACTTCCATCCCTCTTCAGTGGGAAGACATGTCTGCAGTGAATTGCTTGAGGAATCTAAAAAAGGGTATGAATTGCAGTTCTTCCTTCTCTTGGATACCTGAACAGCTGTCCTTCCTGACAGCAAAAGATTTCTTTGCAGTACCTCTACCTCTCTACGAAGGAGGCTGCTGGCAGTTACATCCTTTCCTGCAGGCAATGAAAAATATGTCCCCCAAAGACACTGGTGGCAAAGTTTTCATATTGCAAAACACCCTCTTTTTCCAGAGAAACATGGAAAGAGAGTATTCCCTCTATTCATCTATAAAAATTCTAGAAAAATATTTTGTAAATCTGAACTTAAAATTGAAGATCCCACATGATTCATGCTTAAAAGACATGGAATTTTATTGACAAATAGAGAAATGCTTCTTTATATATGTCAAAACACCCAGATGTCTAATTAAGAAATGGCAGCACACAGTTTTCACAGGCTGCTTCCTAACATTCTGTTTTCACAGCACTGGAAAATGTATGATCAAAACAACTGTGAGTAAGAACAAGGTGTAACAACACTACCTTCTCATTGTTTGAAATGTATAGCTGTATTAGTTAATAGATACAAATTTGTCTTGCAAGACAGACAAAAAAAATTGAAGTCATACGTGGCTATGATTCCTACATTTTGGAATAGTTAGATCTAGTTTTGGGGTTTGGTTTTTTTTTAACGTTGTTCATCTTTATGTTTGTTTGGGTTTGGGGGGGGGATTGGTGGTGGTTTTTTCCTTTAAATTATGATGGTGTGTAAAGCAGTCTTTAGTTAGGTTTTGTTTTCATCAAGATTTATGCTTAGAAAATATTGTTACACTCTAAAAAGGGGCTTTGAGCTCCCAGCAGCTAAAAGGAAGTTGTGTGACTAAAACATTCAAGGTATCTCAACATACACAAGAATTCCAGGCAGTCAGCATCACCACAGAGGAATGTAATTTCTTTTACCTCTTTTCAACAGATTAGGTTAATTAACAGACAAAGCTATTAAACACCTTTTATGTGACACCCTTAAGGAGTTAACCGTTTATTTACTTTGTTAGTTATTGCATCAAGTTCAATAATGCATCCTGGTCGAGCAGTAGATTGCTGGCTCACAATGTTAAACACTTCCCCAATAAGTTTCTGAAACAGAGCAAAATGAGAAGAGTTAGTATTTTTTCCTTCAGACAGAAGGAAATTGCAGTCATTTACAATAAACTGATGCTTTAGCTTTCCTTGTTGGCATAAACTACAACAGACTTCTTCCTGTTGTCATTTTGATACTTATGAATAATTCTTTTATCAAGACATTTGCACTGTTGTGAGTCTGTGGCTATTCATGGGGATAGCACACCAGTTTCTATGCAAACTGAATGTTTATTTAAAGATTTATCCTTTCATAACATAACAGCTTCTGTGCCATGAGAAACTCAAATATACTGCTTCACTTTCATTTAAAGCTTCAGGTTTTGTTACAGCACGTAAAAAAATAAGTCACTACAGCTTATATATAAACTGAATGCTCTATTGATTTTTGCTGGAATGTTCACAATCACTGCTCCTGGAACAGATTCCTCAGACTGATCTGAACACTGACAGGCTCTGTCTTGTAGGATAGCTTATAAAATAAAAGAATGGAAAAAAGGGAAGATGTGCTGCTCTTCTGTCTTCACTTTCCCACTTGCTCTTGACTCCCCTCTTTTGAGAAGACAAAGAAAGAAATCCTGTTTTTCCTTTCCCCACCTGCTACAGGTTGGGAAACTTGTTAGGGAATTTTTTTTTTCAGTCCAGCCGCTTTTAGTAGTAATAGCTACACTTCTGTCTGCTAATGTTTACGGACAGCTGCACAACATGTAATTAGGCAAGGTATAACGCATAAGATCCTGTACATGGAATAGCACAAAAATTATACTGAACTAAGTGAAGACAAACCACTGGAGGGGGAAAAAACAGTTACCTTTAGTTTTATTTTAATACTTTCAAACCACTGCTACATAAAACTTACAGATGATTCAGGGTCAGATAATTCGTCTAGAAGCTTTCGTGCATCTACAACGGCTTGATAGAGTCTCAGGTTTTTGCCATCAGAAGCAACAAAGCAAGCACTAGCAGAGTTGCAGTATGTACCTAATAGAAAACACAAAGATTTCGTAGTTAAAGAAAAAAATTGCAGTCAAATTGCATCAGGCAGCCTATTACAACCCACTTCACAATATCTGAATATGTTTCTAACATAATTTTCATGAAGCAAAAGACCTAACCAAAAGCGTGCAATAAAACACCATTGCTTGAACTTTTAAATAACTCCCTTTCCGCTCATTTATGTAACTAATACTCCTCAAAGAAGTTGAATAATTTAAGCAGAATTCCTGTACATTTACAAAGATTGTTCACACATGCAAAAACCAGTATACAGTACATCTAAGGGAATGCTGCCATTCCTCAAAATGGTTATATTCTCTTCACTGTCACCTCTAAGGAGGTGCTCAGAAGGGCTAACTCTAGCTTCCCTAGGTTCTCAGAGATGATTTAGAGTAGGAGTCTAAGGTAAGCAGTTCAGAAAGGCTATATTAGCTATAGCTTTTTTCTAGTTTACTGCCTCTAGGATCCTCAGATAAAATTAATCTCTATGAATATTCCCTTCTACCCTCCAGTTAAAAGGGCAGATATAAAAGTGGAAGGAGATATATCTGCAGTTGAATCATATGATTAACTGTAATGGAGTGTCTTTTTTGCTTCTCTACAGTATACAGAAGAGAGTTCACACAAGGTGTTCTATTCTGATATCTGTTTTCCTCTTACGTTCTAAGAGGGAAGCAGCTACTTATTTGTGTTTAGAAGAATTTATGGGATTCAGACAGCACAGAATGTTACTATGTGAGCAGAGAAAGTGGATTTATTTTAAATCGAACATATGCTATGCATTTATTAAATAGATTTAGGATTTTTGAGGCTGTACATCTTTGACACCCATTTAATCATTGAAAAGGTCAGACTGGCCTTAGCATAATAAAATAACCTGGCATTATTAGTATAAAATTTAATGTTACATCCACAGCACAAATGACATTTTTAGTAGTGTAAAGATGATGACTACTACAACAGTATCTTTATGATAATTCAAAAATAAGTATCTGAGTGGCTAAACAGAGTAGGATTTGTAGAGACAATCTTTCTAACTGCAATAGAAAGCCCAGAACTTAAATACAAA
This sequence comes from Steatornis caripensis, assembly GCA_013398225.1. Classification (NCBI taxonomy): domain Eukaryota; kingdom Metazoa; phylum Chordata; class Aves; order Caprimulgiformes; family Steatornithidae; genus Steatornis; species Steatornis caripensis. Next base: position 1,374,057 of record VZSC01016581.1, on the reverse strand, counting down.
AACTGAAGAATTGTCCTAAGGCATTATACATTACATGTTGTTGAAAAAAATAGTTTGCAGTACCTGTAAAGTTAATGTAATCTATTTCTTTTAAAATATTCTGTGTTCTAACTGGGCTTTTGTAAACCACTGATGGCCTGAAGAATTTCAGTATTGTTTCAGGATCTAAGCAGAATTCTTAGGCAGCATGTTAAAAGATTTTGATACTGTAAAGGTTGGCTGAAAATCTTTCCCAATAATTCACATGTTTAAGTGGTCCAAATACTAGTTTTGTTGAACCCACTGCCTCTTGCAGCTGTACGTAGCCAACAACCCAGATGCCGAAGTCATCAGAACGTCTGCGTTATTAATACTGTGTCAATGCAGACAACACTCAGTGAAGCTGCCTAGAACACTGAGGAAAGGGATCTTTTTCCTTGTGAGTGATCATTGCTTACTCACATAAAGAAGTTACTGAATGTCAGCTGATCCACAGTACCTAAACACCCTCAGACCAGATGAAATGTTTTGAAGTAGCTTAGCCTCAAATGAAATAAAAATGCTTAATTTGCATAATACAAGGAAAATGCTGAAAAGTTAATACAAATATACTCAAATACAATAGTAATTTATTTTAACAAATTGATTCTGTGATTCACAGTGTTAACGCTATATGGAAACAAGCTAAAACATACTCACCAAGGCAATAGCTGGGAATAAGTGTTGGAAGCCAGGCTACATTAGAGAAAGCGGAGGTATGAAGAGAGTTAATTCGAGCCAATTCAGATACTCCACCAGTGTATGACAAAGGTCCTATAGGGTCTACACGCCACAGAATCAGCTCGCTATAGATTGCATTTGGGTCATGAAATGTACGGGTTGCTGCATTTTTAAGTTGCTGCCTAGAAGAACCTTTCACATGTTTAATAGGATCCATTATTCTGTTTATCCTGTCAGAATCCCAGGAACTGTCTGATTCAGGAGTTAACAGAGCATTATGATGAGAAGATGTTAGCAGTAATGGTAAAACAGAATGGCAAGCTAGATCATTGAGATGAAAACGGTGACCGCAGTACCTAAATTTATGTGATACAGTTAGCACAGTAGTGAAAGCTGATTTATCAGCAAAAGTAACTGCCCACTGATTGAGAGAGCCATCTATATGTTTGGAAATCATCATTACTATGGGAGAAATTATATTCAGATTTGCACCGTCCTGGGCAAAGTTTGGTCCTTGATTTTCTAGAGTCTTATCTGGAAAGTCCATTGTCTTCTGATGTACAGCATTACTGTTATCTTTTACAAAGACAGGGCAAGCATACATCATAATATTTTTGCTAAGGGAACTAGCATCTCCTGATGGAAATGCAACAGGAATCCTAGAAGAAAACGAAACCTAGGAAGGAAAACAAAAAAGAAAAGAATTAGAATATAACAACTTAGCTCAAGTCTGAATAAATGTTAGCTGTTTCACAGGAAGTACTTAAATTCATACTGATGTTCAGATACAAAATAAAGGTCAAAATTATTGTTGATATCATAAATAATAAATCAATGTCAAATATACAATACCTGAACTTGTCGAAAGATGCCTGGAGTGTATTCATCTAAATATTTCACATGCCACACCAAAAAGGTACCATCAATAGGATGGATAGTAAAAAGCATATCTGGATTTCTGTTCCATTCAGTTAGGAGCAACTCAATTTTCCGATCTAACAAAACTGTTGGAAGAGGCATGCGTGGGCCTGCTAGCAGAGATGTTTTGGGGCTTCCCTCTCTTTCTCCATCTTCATGTTCTGAAGAGCCTGTACCAGTCCCTGTCTCTGATTCTCTATCTACAGACAAGTCTGCAACAGAAAAGAAATATGCCATTTTATCCATTGCAAAGATTTCCCTCAGTTTCTATTCAAAACACCACAATAGTTTTTAATCTGCTAATAGTAAAATCTGATAGGTACAATGCACATTGAGGGTAGAAACATCTTTCTTTGGTCTGTCTGTACAAACATATAAGGCTCTGGCCTTCGACTATTGCTCCTAACTAGGCGATACAAGTAATAATAAATATAACTGTAAAAATCCAGATATTTAAGAGTAATGCCCTGCCTAAGATTATTCTCGTCAACTACATAAAACTACACATTTTACGTGAATGCTGGTTCCAAATTAATGTGAAGGTTTTTTTGTATTTCTAAGGTCATAATGAAATACACGGTATGTGATCACTGATGAAGTAGTATATATTGCATCTTCACTAAGAATTATCACACACTTTGCTACTGCATTGGTAATCTAGATTTTAAGAACCTAAGCATTATAAATGACACAATGTATTATCAGTTTACTGCCACTAATTGGTCTTACTGGTTTCTGTATACAGATTTTTATTTTTTACGCATTGTTACTGGCCAAGTGACCCTCTCACAACAATACAAAGTACTTCTGTTAGGATATGTATGTCCTGGGTTCGGCTATGATAGAGTTAATTCTCCCCAGAACGCTGGGAGGGGGGTAGCCGACCCAAAGCAGCCAGGCAGGTATTCCATACCACTGCCGTCACGCCCAGCCCACAG
>VZSC01016581.1:1352461-1365439 GCA_013398225.1 Steatornis caripensis | reverse complement strand
GTTCATTACTTAAATGAAATTTATTAGTGTTTTATAGTTGTTGCTTTAAGCATACTTTAGAAATAGCTGAAGTACAAAAAGTGTTTGCTACTATGAAACAAAATATTCAGTATTTTCAGTTTTACAGAAAAACAGCCCATAAATTGTTTTAGGTACGGCAAGCCTAGGCTAGATCTGATAACTGAAATGCAGTTTGTCCCACCTGCTCCTCTACTCCTAGTGAAGCCAAGACAAATAGTAGGAAGAAACAAACATGAAGATCTTTCAGGTAATTTGTGATACTATTTGTCTGTGACTTACGGGTCAACTGTCTGAAAGAGAAAAGCAGCCTGTACAGTGCTTTATGGGCACAAAATCTTCAAAAAAGTCAAGAGAAAGCAGGCTCATAGGCAGCTGCTTCCCAAGTCTGCATATGTATGTAGAAACGCCTGATCATGAGGCACTTCCGTAACATGTATCTCAAACAGAACTGTGTAGAAAGTTTCAGGACCCTCTTCCTAAGATTCAGGAAGCAGCTCTCATCTTTATTGGTGCAGCATATCTGCCTGCTACTGCTCCTCTGTTGAGTCTCATCCACATCTCAGCACTAATTTAAAAGATGAGAAAATGGGGACAATTTTGATGCATTGCCAGTGCTACAGTTTGGGTAATCCTTTGACTAGGTTATCTGGTGATAGGTTCACTTGAAGAAGGGAGGAATTTTTATTTGGAGTAACTTATATTTTTTTTAATTTTATGGTATTTTAAGCTGATTTAAAAGCACATTTTTAAATATGGTTTTGGAGAGAAGACAGGGTTGATACATGAGGTGGCATTGCAATTCGTCTTAAAACAAAAATTATCTCACTCACTTGCAGTGCCAGATGCATTTCCAGTCATTTAGAACGGGGAGAACTTTATCATCTTTGATCTGATTGTCAGGATCATCGCCTTCATCTTCTTCTAGAATGTCACTACATGGAGGGGCCCACAATTGCAAAAAGTCAGTTGCTGTCAGCAGCCTGTTACCTGAAAGTGAGTAGTATCAAAGCTGTGAAACCAAGATGATGCAAGTATATTGAAAGATTAAGCCTGTCATCATATTTTGTTAAGAATTATTCAAAACAGATTGAAAACTCAACCTTATAAAGTCCATTTTAAATGTGATAGGGCAGTCAATCATATTATACAGTTGTTTTTAATAGAACATTTTGAATTTATAATGCCTTTTTAAAAAGAGCATGAAGCGTTTTTTTGTGACTTCAAACCATAAATCATGTTTAATAACAAATGTTGCAGATGCTAAAGAGTGATTCACATCTCAAATACACACTGTTAGACATCTTAAAAATATCTGTGTCTGGGTACATTGCTGACTAATTATGATTAAATTTTATTTAAATGGTTATTGGTGGCAATTTAAGTCAGTTAGCAACTTAACACTGTGATTCCCAAACTAAGATCTTGCATAAGAGACTCAAACACTTGGCACATCACAAATGCTAACTGTATCCCCACATTTTACGCAACTCTGTCTGAGAATAGATGATCTATAATTTCCACATTCATGCTGTCACTTTATTCCAATAAAAATAACTTGTCTGCAAGTTCTTCTAACTACAAACGTTGAACAAATATTTCACAAACTTCACATTACCTTGAGGATCCCACGCCAGGTTGTAAGTCATAGAACTGAGGAAGAATTGCCCCGTTTTAAGCCACTGACACTTTAGTTGCTGTAGTTTAAAAATAGCAAGGGTTAATGCTCACATTAACAGCAAAATACAAAGGTATCGGTATTTCTTTTTTTCTCTATGAAATTGCTATTAAGTCTGTTGCAAAAACAACCAGGACCTAGTAGCAGATTGCTGAATCTAGTTTTAATAATTTCTTTAATTGTTTTGTAAAAATTAAATGCATCACAGAGTACCCTGTGAACCAGATTTGAACCTGTCACACACACACAAATATAGCTGTGGATTACTTTAAACGAGTTAAGTCGTATGTTTATAACACGTAAGGGATGGCAGTATAGATGCAACAAAGATTGTGAAATCTGCTTGAGAACATACTTAAAGCTTGAGTGCTCGGCCATGGCTGTGCTGTTAAAACAAGCCTGGGTACACGTATACAAGTCTACGTTGTATTTCTGTACCACAGATCTGACGACCTCCTCAAGTTAAAGAAACAGTAACTTGTCATCATGTCATTCTAGTAGGAGATTCAAGAACAAGATGTTGTGAACACAGGAGGAGGTGCAGTCCCTGGTTTGGTTCATGCAGTGGAAGGTTCTACCTATCCAATTTTATTATGGATCGTGGAAAACATTTATCCATTAGTCTTTTATGTGCCAATGTAATGTAATAATAATAATAACTGGCAGGCAGACTTTTGCCTCTTCTAAGAACCTAAACTGAATTACAATCATTAAATACATACTTACACAATTTCTTTTATGAGAATTTATACCAAGTGGTTCAAAAATGCAAACAGCATTTCCATATGACGCTGCAATCTGGAAAAAAAAATTGAAGACTCAGTTAAGGTTAGGAGATAAGTGTAGTGGTCCTTAGTATTCCAAAATAGCTAAAGAATTTCCAGTACCTCTTCTATGTGCCATTGTTCAAGGAAAGTGAAATTAATACAAACGTCGTTAATTGTGTTATATGTATACTTTCTTAAGAAAGTTGAGAAATACATATTTCTGAACAAGCTCATCTTTAAGATTTTAACTCTTAAGTAGGGAAGACATCTTGTTCAGTGGGATAAACACTGTCAGTGAGATCTCATACATGCTTCTAGGGTAACTACTGTTAATGCATAAGGGAAAGCTGATGCCTTCACTGCTTCTGCTCACGTTCTGTCTACTTGGCAGCTAACTAATAAATTATTAGTGTCAGGGCCTCAGCATGTTCCCAGATTCTGTTTTGTACCATTAAATAATAATTACGAGAAACAGAAGGAAATGTAATTCTATTTTAAATACATTTTGAGGGGAGACAAATGGTAAAAGGAAAAACTGAAGTACTTCTACCACTGAACTCCTCAATTTCTTCCACCCACTTATTTCGCAGAAACCCCTATATACAAAATGGTCTTTATTAGAAATTTATCTGGTCATGTTCCTAATACTCATAGGCTTACAAGTACTTTTGACTATCTTTACAATTCCTTTTTATTTCTTAAAAGATGTTTAAAAGAAAAATTGTTTAAGTTCTTCATATTCAGGATCTAGTTTCCTCATACAGAACTGATGCAAAAGTTTCATGACATATATTATGAAATCTTATTTCCTGTTTGGGTGGAGAGGAGTCAGGAGAAAGGTTGCAACAACCCACTCCTAAAGAAAAGCACAGACCGTGAGTTCAGAGTCCTGAATGCAGAACCACCCAAGGGTGATCACTCATGCATGGTGATCTCACAGGGGCCACCTGTGCAGCTGAAATCTCTCTTCCAGTCCTATAGGGACTGCACTGCTGCAGTACAGGAGCCTTGCCAGCTAAACCTGCCCAAACCCTAACTAGGGTTTTCTCAATACTACAACCAATTTTTAACTAGCTAATATTAGTAGGCAATTACAACTGACAAACAAAATTTGCTCAGTGCACTACCACAACTCATAGAAAGTAGGTTTTTCTCCTCATCAATCAAAACTGTCTCTTTAGCATTGTTTAGGGATTACAAATAAAACCACATAGCCAGTCAAGCGTCCACACAGTTATAACTGCTCATACTGCAGCACTTCTCAACACATTGAATGTGCCTAAGCTTTTCAGAAAAATAAATATTTTCTAATTGATTACTTTGCAGGACACACACACACACACACACACATATACATGTATATATATGTATACAAGAATCCATGTCTTTTTTAGGTAGATGAAAGTATAAAATAATGGAGGCAATAACAATAGTTTTAGTACTATTCCAGTTCTGATACTATACTGTAACTAATACATATTTCCACATTTTGAGAGACCTGTTATGGCAGGTCTTGGAAAGGAATAAAACCCATTGTTATAAGACCCCTCCTGCTTCCCCCTCCCCTTAAAAAATAAATTACTATTACATTAAAACAATGAGTAACACAAGAGGTGTTACTCCAAAAGTTACAGATCAGTAAAAACTGATGAAATTAAGTCATTAATACCATTAACATATTATGTTGCTGTTTAATTATTTCATGTAGAGTACTCCAATTTTTTTAAAAGTCTATACAAATTTAATAAAGTCCTTACCCTGCCTTGTCGTTGGGAGCACTCCACACAACTGACCTGGATGTTTCCATGTTTAGCACCAGGAATAATCTGCACACATTCAAAGTCATTTGCCAGAATAACAATGTCACAACCGGAGCCATATGCCTGAAATATTTTTTAAAAGAAATACAATAAAAGTTTATTTAAAAACCTAACTGCTTACGTAGTAGAGGACATGCTTTTGAGAGATGTCTGAAAATCTCCATTGAAACAAGATGTTACTATGTAGTGGGTTTATTCCCTGCCAATTCAGTAGTGCCAGGAGAATAAGCAACAAGGAAGAAGAAAGTATAAAAGGGGACCTTAAATCATCCAGGGTTTAAATCATGGTAAACAGAAACAGTAAAAAAGAACCACTCCACCCCCCCCAAAAAAAAAAACCAAACCAACTTGAAATTTATTGTAGAACTTTTAAGCTCTGTGCATACTTTCACTTTTGCTTGTTTTGTGGAGTTTGTTTAGGTTTTAGTTGGGGTTTTTTCTCCCTTTAATTCTTGTTGCCTCTTAGAGCAAGGCAGCCAAAAATTCACTATTCAGGTGCTATTACTGAATTTGCATATACATTTCTTAAATAAGTGTGTGTCATTCCTCCCTGCTTTTTTTTTTTTAAAGAGTATTACAGAATCACAGAATGGCAGGGGTTGGAAGGGCCCTCTGGAGATCCCCCAACCCACCCCCTGCTCAAGCAGGTGCCCTGGAACGTGTCCAGGCAGGTTTGAATGTCCCCAGAGGAGACGCCACAGCCTCTCTGGGCAGCCTGTGCCAGGGCTCTGTCACCCTCACAGTAAAGAAGTTCTTCTTCATGTTCAGATGGAACTGCCTGTGCTCCAGTTTGTGCCCGCTGCCCCTTGTCCTGAGTGAATATTAAGTGATTCTTTTCTATAAGAGTCCAATTTCTGGGCTTTTCTGAGTTTTAAGAAATGCACAGTACTCTAAGACTGTACAACAACAAAGATTTGTCTTGGATATGTTATCTTGTGCGATACACACTATAGTCTAAATAATTTGTTTAAGAATAAGTTATAAAACAATGATAGCTTGCAGCACTTTTTATTGGCAGGGTAAATATGCATCTGTCTGCCAACCTTCCGCCCGTCCTAGTGTGCCAGAATATTCTAAAAAGTTTAATCACTCCAAATGATCTGTTGCACTGAACTCCCACATTCAGGCCTAGAAATCCCTCCCTAGTCTCAATCTACCAATAAGCCTTTTTAAAGTAAACAGTGATAGCTAGAATTCTCTCTACTTAAAGGAAGTTTTCCACTGATTCCAATACAGTAGGCAGAAATTTTACAAGAGCTGAATTAAGCTGAGAGTGCCAGTCCTCAACAGTCAATTTCAGAAGGTACAAAATTACTTTCTCATTTTAACTTGTCTCCTGCTTCTTTCACAATTATTTCCAAACTACTGAGTCCTATCCCTCTCCTTTCAGGTCAACTGGTTTAAAGGCTATCTGTATTATTTTTGAGATATGCATGAGAAGCTGTTAGTACTTCTATAGATTTACAGGATCAATGCCCATTGATGGGCACACTAAGATAATTGGGCAAGATAACCACTGGAACTAGAATGGACAACTTAGGTCTCATGACATTCTATGTGTCTACTTCTGATCCTCCTAGGAAGGAGCACAAAGTGAGAAAGTCTGAAGAAAAAGGCTTAATTTAGTGAAAGTACACTCATGGCTAAGATACAAGAAAGGAACAGCAAAAAAACAAGCAGCAAAGCAGAAATTCAGGCCTCAGAAATTAACACACCATACGGTTGCACACACAAAAAATGAAAACTGCATACAAAACATAGATTGTTTAAAAATTTCCAAGGTCATCTCACAAAAATAGCGTGACACAGTGTTGTCTGAGTCCTCAAGCCCACAACTGTTGTTCTGGGAAGCTCTGAGGAACTGATACTGAAGTTACTCACAATGCAAGAAGGAGAGGGAAAAAAAAAACCCAACTGCTAAAAGGTTGTTAGAGGGAGATTATCTATGTAACAGAATATCCTAGCTCCTTGATGACTAGGCCACGCAATTATTAGAACTCAGTCTGGAACGGAGTTAAGTTACTATTAAAATGGGATAGGATTATTGCCAGAAAGTAAGAGAAAGAAAGATAAGATTCTGAGATAAGTTCTGGCATTGAACAGAAAGCCTTTTTGTTTTATTGCTTTCCTTTTTTTTTTTTTTAATTGGAATTAGTTGCAAAACAATCTCCATCAGCGGTGTGGAATGCTGGACCAGTCAGCAAACGTTCACAAGTAGGAAGGAAGAAGATGGTAAGTAGACAGGAAAATAAAAACAGGTCCTCTTGTTCCATTAATTTATTCAGAATTCTAATGCTCACAAGCAATTGATTCTTCTAGTATTTGCTTCAAAGGGTGAGCAATTAAAACAGCCAAGAATTGAAAGACTCACCTTCTTACAACAGTCTGCCTCATAACTACTAATAAAAACCTACTAAAATACATGATTTGAATTGTTATCTAATACAGTAAAAAAAAGGTACCGATCCACTTCAAACAAGGACTTAAAACTTTCAGATACCCTATTTTTTCATTGCTGGTATTGATAACTTGACTTGCAAATTTCAAACTAAATTAAACATAACGTATCACTAGTTGCAATTCTGTTAGTAAGAGATATGGACCTGTGCCTCAGAAATAATATAGGGAAAGGAAAAGACTTCTCAACTTTGATTTCCTTATGCTTACTGTTCTTAAACATGCACATTTGTATGTGTGCGTATAGTTGATAATGCGTGAAACAAAATATTTTATACTTGGGCATGTTTGTTGACTCTGTGAAGCAAAAGCATTTAGTGTCTTCCTTTTTAAATGTTTTAGTTTCTCTTCTCTCCTGTTCCATAGCCACACTTCTTAGAGGAACAGGGGAGTATTTCTCTGGCTAATTAAACTATTTTGCATATTTTTACGAAGTTAAGTAAAAATGTGGTTTAGAGTAGAATTTTTTTTTTTCTTAAAGAATCATCAAGATGCAGAGATCTCTTTCCTAAGTGAAATCTTACTGTTGTCACTTATGCTTCCTACTCTTTGCCCGTGTTTGGCACTGCACCAACAAGCGACTCAGCACACCTAAGTGTTCTATGCCAACAGAGAGGATTTAGTCCATTACAGACCTTAGTATCAGCCTTCAAGCCCTAGGTTCTTTGAGCAAGTGCTGTCTCTTGGTTCTGGGGTCATTTTCTCAGTATATTTATTCTGAGAATTCTTTCACTTCTTGAAAGTATATTAAAGTATATTTACCTTAAATTTACTTTAGGAAGTACATTTATTATAACTCCACCTTTGAGAAAAGGTGTCCCCTCATTTTAAAACAAGTGTTTCCTTTTTCACACTTATAGTCCCTAAATTTCTCAAACCAGAAAATACACTTTTTTGTCGTGAAAAAAATATTTCCATATTTCACATTATAAGTTTAAATCAGTTTTCCATTTGATTACTTTCTTGAGGCTTTTCTAATATACTCACTATATTAACATGTTTATATTTGAACAGAACATGCTTCTATTAAATCTTTTTATCTTGTCCTTTCAGTCCTTAAGCTGGTAATGAAGTAGAAACACCCAACAGTGGCAAAGAATAGGGAAGTGTCATAATATGTAACATCAGTAGTTCCTTCTTAAGGATTCAGCTGACAACATCTTCAGAGAAATCATTCATGCCACTACAGGTCTCTCCTGCCTGAATAACAGTGGTCACAATATTTGTGGCAACAGACTAACGATCTGCATAGCCTGATAAAAGGAATGGAAAATTGGTAAGCCATACAAAAAGATGGAAGATGCTGAGATACTGTAATGGATGAGAGCAGCACAGAGGTCCTGCATAAATAGAATTATAAGCAGTTACTGAATGAAACAAGTACAGTAAAAGCCACCCACATGGAGTATCTGCCAACCTCCATTTCTAATGTCACTGACAACTTTAAAGAGAAAATTAAATGGAGTTGCAAAACCAGCAGAACGCAAAGATGACTTGCAGGATCCATAAGCAACTAATAAGCTGTAGTTTGGCAATGTCTGCTCTAACCGTCAAGATCTGGAACCAATAAAATGAATAATGACAAAGCTCTAACTGAACGCAGGAGCGCCAGACAGAAGTAGGACAGTCCGTCCTACTGTCAGAGTTTATGCTATATCCTCAGTTTTCAGACAATAGAAAAGCAGCTTTTTTAGCTGCCCATGTTTTCCTGCTCGGTTCTCTAATTTTAATGTTGAACACTGGGACTACCAGACAGGGAAACAACTATTCCTTCACATTCTAATCTTGTTTTTCTTTACATAAATCTTTTTCTCTGTATAAAACAATAATTCTTCTCTTTCTATAACCTGCAACTCCACAGATTTGGCATAAGTGAAATAGACCAGCAGTTCTCAAGCTCCGGTGTGTCCTATTAGGGGTACAGAGGCATTTCAAGATGGTAAACGATATGGAAAAAACAGAATCAGCCCACAGCGGTATGAAAAAAAAAAAATTCATAAACATCTAAAATTACATAAATGAAAATCTGTAGTAAAACCTGAATTAAAGCCCGTATTGGCCTTATGGTACTTCTCCAGTATAACAACACTTATCCTTAAGTTTCTGGCTATGAATAGTAAACATACAGGATGCAGAAATTCCTCTGCCCTCCTATTAACAATGAAGACACCTGAATCCTGAAACATTTCCAAACTCTCATCAGTGAGCACAACACTTACGCTGTTGTGTAATGTTGGATTCTGATGTTAAGTAAGGATTCCAGTGTTAGGCATCCGTAATCCAGTTCGCATAAACATGATGCAGTGAAGAACATACAGATACATGCAAGTAGTAATAAGTGAGGGGGATTTGCCAATAAGGGTTTGGATAAGTAATTTTTCAAAAAGGATGAAGTAGAGGAGAACACCACACAGCAGAGAAAACATATTTGCAGTTGCTGTATCTTGCAGACATCATGATGTGGATGGAGATTTTGCTGTTTTGAACGAGGTAAAAAAGTTTACAGGGGTGTGGGAGACTTATCTGAACAGCTTCTGAAATTTTTTACACACATTTCCAGGCCAAGCATCAGTACTGGCATGGAAGATGCCAAGAAGCTTGTCCTTTTCAAAAATGACAAATAATAAATTAAATTATTTTCACTTCTATCAGAAAAGTTCCTATGTACAGACACCTCTAAATTCCGATATTGTGATGTTTTCATTAACAATGTTTAGAGTTCTGTATTTTGTGCATTTAGTAACTTCTCTTACAAGAAGGAAATACTCATTATCTTCTGTTTGTGTGACACTAGCCAGAGCTTGGAATTTTTATACCTATAGAATCTAGCTTTTAGGTAATTGACATACCTATGGATTTTTTTTTTTTAACCTAGACTGACCTTAGAAACAGCTACATTCTGTTCAAAGTTTCAGGGCGAAAAACAACCCTGAGCTTGGACAAAGGGCAGAAGTCACATAAACAGAATCAGAACAGCTCATCATCTTTATTTGAAGCCACCTTTACTCCACACATCATGGACAGTCAGGTTGGTAACATATATCCTACCCAGAGCTAGGGTCAGTGAAATTGGCTCAAGGTAAAACAGCTGCTTACCAACAAAAGCTAGGGGAAATCAACCATGGTTTGAAGAATGCAGTTTACTACCTTTAAAAACTTATTAGCAGCCAGTTAGACTATTAGGTTCAAATAACATATGCTCCTTCTGTCTAGTCAGGCTATGTGCTGTAAGGCCCTTCTGTATAAAACTCAACTCTGACCTTCTGTAAACTCATTTGTGAAACACAGTTAACAATATTTGCTGAAATGAGAACATGAAGCAACAACAAGTTGAATCGTGCACAGAATTATTTCCAGAAATGACAAAACCAGAACTTCCGTAATATAGTACCTAAACCGTCTGCTTATGCAGTGTCCTATTTGGAGCTAGAACGAAGGGAGGCTGAAGAGGCTGCCTCGTAGAAAACAGTGTTACGAAACTATTTTGCTTCTAATTACCCTTGAAACAATGTTTCCTGTGTATTACCCACTCTACTAGGCTGGGCACAATACAGCTACAAAATCTACAAGCCGATTTGTTAACCAAACATCTCTGTGCTTCATCCCTTATTTGGGAAATGCTAGATACACGTCAGGATTGCTGCAGGCAGTTGTGGGAGCATAGGGAGGAAAGAACACTGTGTGCATTTCAGCTAAAGGCTGCACAAAACCTTTGTCACCAGCCTACAGCAACTGTCTGATCCTAGCTCTATTTCTTTGGATTTGTTTTGTTTTACAGAGTCACTAACACTTGTTTTTTACCAGGTAAAAAACCCCCAAAACTAAAGGCAAAATTATTTCTTTTCCCTTTCTTATTCTCAGAATAGCTAGATGACTTCCACCAAAGCTTTTAAAAAAAATACAGTTGAGGCAGAACATGTTATCATCTTAGCTCCAGCTACACTTGATTTGGAAATTAAAAGTCTCTCTTTATCCCCAGCAAGAAGTCACGTAAACAAGCCAAGAGCAAACCATAGAGGAAAGGAAGGATGAAGAACCTGAAAATTGCAATGTCCCTAATGAGGTCAATAGAAAATGTGTTGCTTCTCTCAGAATTCCAAGACTGCTGGAGTTGGGCATGTAAAGCAAGTTCATCTTAAGAGGATATTTCTCCTCCTCCTTTCAAAAAAGGGGAAATAGCTCCAAAGCTATTAAATAGTGAATACATACATACATGTACCCAAGCCACTACTCTACTGTTAAGTGGAGTAACTTTAACATGAGTGATTCATTTCTGCACACAAAAAAGCCATATTTTCAAGTCCCTATGATGAATCAGTTGTAGCAATTTTGAACTAGTTCTCACACATTTTAAATAAATGCCCTAACTTCAACCAGAACATAAGTAAGCACATATGCACACAAACAATGCCGCCTCTGCCACCGCCTAACTTCATACGGATTCATATAGTACAGCACACACTGTGCAGACCTCCCTTAACCTCTTGCCTTTTACTGCTCTGCTGCTGCTGCATTCTAGAGGCTGACAGGTACTGGGTCTTAAGAACATGTCTATAGAGCCAGGCTCTGTCACCAATACAGACCATCTCTTGCCTAAACTGCAAATCCTGCTTCAGGATCTGAGTTAAAGTGATGACTCCAAACAGCTTCAGGGCTTGGGGGGACAGACCTATGTCAACACAATGTTACTGATGTTGACCAACAGAATTTAAGGTTAGGCACTATCAAAAGTGACACCTGCAGTGGATGGCAGACTATGATAGACTACAGTAGACTATTTCTTATGAATCTGGATATAACACCCCAAACTGTTTGCAAACAGATGTTTTTAACTGTACAGTTTACTACAGGATAAAGGGCTAGAACAGCAGGAAATAATACGAGTACGGAGGAAAAAAAGGAGGAGAAAAAGGGAAAAAGAAAGTTACAGCTGTGGAAGTCCACAAGATGCCTTTATTATAACACGGTTAGCCCTTTAGTTACTTCTTTGTTGTATTATCAAAAATTGGATGCAGTGGCCAGATAAGACAGCGAGATCTGTTACATGCAGTTCCACAGTTATCATGCTACCAAATGATTCTGCATTTTTTTTAAAACATAACTTTTGCTCTTAGAAAATTCTTGTATAAACCATAATATATATCATTAACCACTATTTATTTTATTAAAACTATTACGATAATTAGCATAAAGTTGTCTTTTATAAACCAGTTAATTGACTTTTCAAATTGCCACAGTAAAAAAAAAAAACACATTAGAATACAAATATGAATAAACAACTTCTTATATAAATATCAAAAATAAGAGAGGTCCCTTTAACAGCAGTACAGCTGCATAGCAACAGAATAAGAAAAAAAAAGACAGACACAGCACCTTTTATTTCTTAAGACTTTCAAGTATTCATTACTGAAATTAGACATATGTGACAATCTAAAGTAAGCATTAGATGTTCAAAAAGTCTGCTAAGAGTTATCTTAGACTACAAATGATGCTCTGTATCATTTAGCTTGGAATTGGCTTGTGCCTGGGATATAATCTTGTAAATGGTAATACAAAATCTAATGCAACAATTTATTCCCAAATAATAACATACTGACTAGGTGACAGTATGCAAAACACTCATGACGATGGTGATGAGCTGATCACTCATTAAAGTCAGAGAAGCATATAATAAGCTAAGAAAGTGGAAGCTGACATGAGAATTGACAAAAATAGACTGTGGATGATAAACAGATTTTATTATATAAACTGCTGGACTCTTGAAATTTATTTAATGTATCTCTATTTCTCTTCTCCTCTAGTTTCAGAGGTGTATTTGACTAATTTGTGTTTTGTTCACCACAGTAATTGAAATCAAACGCTCATCAATAATGGATAGGCTTCTTAAGAAGCCTGGTGCAACAGACTATCTTCTCTTTGCAGGAAGACCACACACAGCCTCCCCCCCCAAAACCAAACACTCGCAGTAAAATTCGGGGACGCAGAGCGTGGGGGTTTCCCCGGCTCCCCACTCGAATTCGGACGATCCGCGGAGCACTCGCCACAGGCGACGGGTGCATCTGCGGATCCCAGCCTCCATCTGCAGCCGCACCCCGGCCGGAGCGAGCTGCGAGACCCGGCCCCCCGGCGGCGGCGCTCCGCGGCGGGGTCGCGCCTGCCTCCTCCCACCGCGTGCTGCCCGGGAGCGCCCCGACGGCCCAGCGGAGCGCTCCCCGCCCCGACCCACCTGCAGACACCC
>VZSC01016581.1:1324688-1335856 GCA_013398225.1 Steatornis caripensis | reverse complement strand
GGGGGGGGGGGGGGGGGGGGGGGGGGGTGGGGGGGGGGGGGGGGGGGGGGGGGGGGGGGGGGGGGGGGGGGGGGGGGGGGGGGGGGGGGGGGGGGGAAGGTAATGTAATGCTTATAGAAACTCAGCTTGTGGACCTATCTCTGTACAGCTAGCGGATGATGTAAGCTTTAAGCTTCATGACAAGGTTTTGGGTGCAGTTCCTTACTTGTAGATGTACTTGGGCAAGTCATATAGTTCTAAATGTGTCTCATCTTCATCTGTAAAATGGTAATATCAGTGTTTCCCTGTTTTTGAGAATAAATATACTAAAGCCTAGTGACAGTATTTTTTATGGGAGCTAGGCCAGTGCAGTATGCAGGTGCTTGAATTGGTGGGCCCAAACTGTGCCCTCTCTGTCATTGAGAAAGGGAAATGAATCTTTCACTGATAGGAAGGGTCAAAAAAAAGGGCTTTGTGGAGGAGAAAGCCTGTTGGCATTGATTTTAATCAGGATAAAGTCCTACTGCTGTTAGGGAAGACTATAAGACTTCCTTCAAAGGCAGGCATCGTTTACCAACCATGGAAAACCCAGCAGTTTCTTTTATCTCCGTTTTAGAAGGAAAGCTTAGCTAGGATGACTTATGACCTTATTTCAATTTCATTGCCTTTGTATGAATTTGTTCCAAACTTTTATTGCATTTGTTTCTTAGAATGAAACATCTGCATGTTTCTTACCTTAGCAGTGTGCTAGTCCCATTTCAGAAGGTGCTAAAGGTAATCTGAGGGAGCATGGATGCACTTTTCCGCATGTTTCATGAAGTGGTGCTGCTGTTGTAAAGGGGCTGATTTTGAGCCCTGGAATGAGCAGCAAAATGAACTGACCATAAACCTGAAAATAGTCACTCAACACTCAAAGCTTTTCTCTTGAGCACGTAGTCTCTGTAGGCCTTACTGTCCATTTCTGTGTAATATTGATCAATTAAGAAGAGGTAATATTTCCATTTGGATTGGCTGGTACTCTGCTTTATGATTGCAGAGGAAAATCCATGAAATCGAAATGAGACCAGTGTGGAATTGATTTTCTTATATCTGTCTTACTTCATCAAGTCTTGAGCTGAAATATTAAAATATCATTTTTTTTTCAGATGCATGCCTTTAACTACAGAATGTATTTATCATAGCTGCCAGAGAAATGAATAATACCGTGAGGAGCTATTTAATCATGAGCATGGAGATTGCTCTGCAGATTGCTGTGCTCTGACAGTGCCAGTCAAGATGGAATAAGAAAAATAATGTTGGGAAACAAGGTGTCAGATTCATAGTTACTTACAAAGCAGTAAACATAGCCTGTTCTTTCTAAACAACACAAAGAGAAATGCATACAGAGGGAAGCAACAGCATCTGTTCTTATTAACTAAACTTAGCAATACAAAATTAAAATTATAGTTCTTTTTGATGCTTGATACATCTCATCATGTTATCAATACTGGCAGGCAGCCTTGTTGAGGAGACTGGAATTGAGAATATTCTGAAGGAGACAGAGTTATTTAACCCTCTTTTACATTTAAAATACTGAGTGTATATTCAGTTAGGCTATGAAGCTTGATAGACAGCCACAGGCAGTCAGCTGCAAACCTCTAACAACCTTAAACCTATTCTGTGTTTTAGCGGTTCTTCCTGGTATAGTTGCACAACTTATTTTGTTTTGCTGCCAGATAAAGTCAAGCTGGTATCAGCTGAACTTGTGGAGGTATATGGTGTATGTAAGTTCCAGCCTGACAACATTAATGTAGTTATGATGAGGCGTATTTCTTTCACATAGGCATGGCTTTAGGCTGTTAGCCTTTAGCTTATAGATGTGAGGACTTCTATGCACAACAGGAGTTTTAGTGGAAAAGATGATGCTGTGTGGGAGCCTGCTTAAAGACGAGATGAGTGAATGGAATAAGATCAAGTGAGAGATCAAGTGTAACAATATGCCTGCACACCTCAGCAAGATGAAGCAGTGGTGCTTCACAGTGACAGCTATAGGACTTTTGTTGCTCAGTGTAACATTTCTCAGTGTTACAAAGACAGTCTGTGTTCTGATTATCTACAAATCTCATCTAGTTTAGTGACAGGTGTTTCAAGGAAGGAATTTCTAAAGGAAATATCTGCCTGCTGTTGTTTGCTTGACGTCATCAGAAGAGTGTATGGGTATGTGGAGGGCCACCAGTTTTCTGCACTTAAATATTTTTGCCTTATCAAGTGGTTGAGTACAGATTTGTACCAAGAGAGCAGATGCAAGGCAGAGTTTGGAATGGAGCACAGCTATCAGTACAGGTAGCATAGAGTTATTGCCGTTAATGAAATAACATGGTTTGCTCTGGCTGATTGTGTGCGTGCTTTGTAAGTTTAAGTCAGATTTTAATCTCTCTAAATAAGACCCTTTATCTTCTCTCATCACGACTGATAAGAAAAATTTCAATAAACTGACAAAGGAATTTATTCTGCTTTTGCATGAAAAAGCTACAGTTTTAGGAGATGCATTTAAAATTCTTGGCTGAGTTCAGCTATTTGGAAAAATGGAATGTGGATATGGGAGACTTTGGGAGACTGAATCTGCACCCACGGAAGCCAATGTTGAGAAATACAGGAACATCAGTGTGAAGAGAAACAACTGCTAGGAGGAGTAGGCACCTTCAACAGCACCTCTGCAACAGCCACTTTCTCTTTAAAACAGAAACACGTCTGAGTGGCGTGATCTGAATAACAATTTGTTAGACTACACCAAGATTTTAAGTCTTAACTAATGAACTCAGAATGTAGTTTTTAAGTCTTGGGGTTTTTTTTTGGTGTACAAATCAGACATAGGTACCAGCTGTCAGAGATTATGAGGTTGGTATCAAGAATCCAATTTTCAAGCAGTTTTATCTTTCTGATGAGAAGTGTTTACAGCTTCTTGGCACTAGCAGGTGGATAAGGGAAATGGCTGAGGCATTTTTTTGGTCAAACTGTTCATTTTTGGGTAGAGAACGTCTGAAAAGTTTTAGTCACAGGGTTCATGTTTCAAAAAATTATGTGTATAAGAAATGTGGTGTGTAAATAGAATGGGTGGAGTAATTCTGCTGGGTTGCAGCCAATACAACACAGTCTTTTCAAGTTCACTTGAATTGCAAAGAGCTGTTTGGTTTGGTCTTGAATAGGACATTTACATTTCTTATTCCTACCTTTAGACACAGGAGTTTCCAGTCCTTATTGCAAGAAGAAGGAACATGAGTGCATGGAATGTGGATTGGTTACCTTTTATTTGAAACTATTTTTCTACTTATTCTTTTGAATTCAGAAGAATAAATCGTACTTTCAAGGGGCAAGTTAGACAACAATGACACCATAGTAAAAGGGGAAGAATAAAAGCGCACAATTCTTGATCAGCCTGTTGGCTTACATGTATTCATGCAAATAGACATTAATTATTCACAGTTCATAGTTGCTCAAATTAATAACGTTCAACATGAACAATTCAGGAAAAGAACAAGCTAATTTTAGCAAAGTATTTATTTATTACAAATAGCAGTAGCTCTAACTTCAGATTAATAGAAGCTGTTTCCAAACATAAGTCACTGCCAGAGACTGCTGAAGTATTTCTTTGTATTTAATATCTATTTCTCAAAATCAATCAGCATGATAAGTTGCAAAATTACAGGTTTATATATTGTTTTAAAGAAATAATAGTATTTACAAAATACAGCAGTAAATTAAAACTAAATATGCCTGTGATAAAAATAAAAGTTAACCTCAGAATTTGGAGGCAAAGTAGTCCTTAAAAAAACAAAAAAAACCCCAAAAAACCAAACACCAAAACCAAAAAAACCCCAAACACCCCCCCCAAAATTCTAAAACTGCTCATGCATACACTGTCTCCTACTGGAGTTAATAATTATGCAATGAGCCCTGCTGCTGGTCCTGAGTTTCTTCTGTGTGTGATTGGGGAAAAAAACATACGAGATTTAGACAGGTGCATAGGCAGAGATTTACCCAGCACGGGAGTAGAAGCTGAGTACACAGGTATTTTTCTGGAGAAAAATATTTCCAGATTTGAAAATGTAGCGTAGGAAGCAAAATGATGCCACTTGTGTTTAAGGTAACATTTATAAATATTCTGTTATTAAATAACATAGATTCAGCAAATAATTTGTTTTATTTGTATTCTGTTTTAAAATATTTACTGAAACAGTTGAAAAGCATTTTTCAATAGGACAAAATCCATTAACATGACACGTTTTATGGCACACTCGAACACATTTTACAATGCTGTTAGGGAAAAGCTCAGTAACTTTTTTTATATTGGAGCTTGATCCGAAGTCTATTTAAATAAAAAATATTGATTAGCCATTTGATAGGACTGTGTCTTTTATACTTTTATTTCTGGTATCACCTCAGAAATTATTAAAAGTTCTAAAAATATTGTTTTATGAAAGCTGTAACTGAAATACAGTATTTGAGTAGTTACTTATTTGAATGGAAGGGCTGCCACTATAACAGTCCCTTGTAACATGCTTACAATAAATAGAGTGCTTATATGGGTTTGCTAAATGGGTTAAACTGCTAAAAACTGGTGGCTATTTTATGTCCTCCAAAAAACAATCCTTGGAAAAAAGATCCCAAGTCAAAGGAGACCCCGTCTTTTAATCTGGTGGTCTCCTGGCCATGCTTTAAGCTAAAACCATTTAAGAAGAGATCATCTGCGGAATTACTTGGGAGTAGATCTGTGCTATTCATTCATTCTGAAAAAGATTGGTTTGAAGGAGAAGATGCAGAAAATTGATTTTACTTTTTTAATTGACAAACTTTTGGAGCAATATATGGGAACAAGTTATCAGAAAAAGTAAATCTGAAGTAAGGAAGCATTGACTTGATTTTTATTTTTTAATCTTTTTTTAAAGTATGGTACATCCTTGGTGGGCTTATGACATCCCATGAAGAAACAGGTTGATGAATGTTCTTCTGTGTTCAGTTCTTGCTGTAGTAAGACAGCACAGCAACGAAAAGGATCTTAATGTTTCTGACAATCTCAAAAGAAGCTTGAGACATAGGACAGGACAAATATGAAAGCTGCTGGATTGTTGCTTCCAGTCCAGCATAACCACAAGATCTGGATGGTACAGAATCCCACTCGTTCTTAATGCTCGTTTTCCATTCCCCTCCTTGCCAATGCTTATGCTCTGTGTTCACACATTCCTTGCTGAGGAATGACAAAGAAATGAGAGTCATCAATGCTGTTCATTTGAAGAGGTTGCTTTTTTTATTTCCTTGAGAAAATTGTTAGGTCAGTGTAGCTGACAGATGTAGTCAGCGTCGTGACTTACTGGGAAATGTGGGCAATGATTAGACTAGTTGTGTTTCCCAGGTACTGTTGTTAAGTATCCTTTTTGTTCTTGGGTTTATTTGCATTTTGGTCAAAGATATATGGCAGTTTAATGCATGCTGCCAAAGCATTTGAAATGTTTAATGAGTTTTGATTCCCAGTCCAATACCTTACTTGAACAAAACCGTGGCGATTTCATGCTCTTCTATGAAGAGCAGCTATGGCAACATCTTTTTTCATCACATTTTGAAGTAAAAGAAATACTAGATTCTCTTATATTTTTTAAATTAAAACTGCATAGTTCTAACCCCCTGAAGTGCTGCAGAGAAATCAGCCAGCTGGGATTCTCTCTGAAACAGCTCTGTAGAAGTATCCCCTACTCAGAGATTCCTGTTTTTATCATTGATTGTGCAGCTGTGTGTGAAACTTGCAGGGTAATTTGTTTCGTGTTCCTCTCTGGTTTGGTTTCCCTTGCATATTTCTGTTTATATTGTCTCAGTTCTCACATCTTCTGCATTATTTTTTATGTTCCCGTACCTATTTCTTCAGAGTTGAATGAGTCTGTGAATACTTTTCATTTGTTGTTGTTTCTTGTTTCCAGTCACTTGTCATATGTCCAAAATTTGTCAGTTTGAAGCTCACTTCCTGGATTGAAAAAGTAATAGTTGTAAAGATGCTAACGTTCTTCAGTGTTCACAGGGACTTCTTACGGTGTTGCCTACATGTTCTAAGTGGACCTCGTTTGTCAGAAGGCAGTCTTCAGCACTGCTTACTATGTGTGTCAGCCACTTGCAAGGGAAACCTAGTGATTCAGGCAGGTTTTAAAATGTAGTTTTTTAGTGTTTAATGGTTATTGCTAGGCTGCAAAATTTTTCCTTTTAAGGCTTCTGGTGCAGAGATGGGGTATTTTAGCTGGTTTCTGTTGAACAGGATTGCTATGCTAAATACTAGTTGGCATTCATCTGAAGGGTCATAGTAGTCTATAATAGAAAACTGTCAATGCGTAAATGTGTGCTGACACTTTGACATTAGATAGTCCATACTGTTTAGCTGTTAGCATGCTTGCTGCTATGGTTCATGCCCACTGGCACTCGTGCTGTGTTCATGAGGATAGCACAGGTGGGTGCTGTTCCCCAGTAGGCAGCACTGAAAAAAACTCACCCGTGCCATGCTGAAGAGTACAGGCCTTTTTGTGTGCTAGAAGGTTATAGACTGAAAAATATTTGAGGAACACAAAAAGATTTGGTATCCCAAAGTATGACAGTTTTGTTGATACTATAAATCGTTCCATTACAGTGATATTGCCTATTGATGAAACCCCATCCTAGATGGACAACTGTGCAAAATCCTTTTGCATTCTAATTCTGTTAATGAATGAGCTGGTTTTGATGCCAACAGACATGAGACAATTTTGCATCTGACCGTCCAAATGCATTTGATTTGGGTAAGCTTTTCAGGTTTATCCCCAGTCCAAAGACTTGAGATTGTCCCAGGAGTTGTGTAGATCCAGCTTGAATTTATGTCTGTTTTTGGTTGTGTTGTGAGAAGTAGAAAATATTGAGACTAGAGAAAGATGAAAATTTTTGCATCATACTTGATGTGTTTCACTCTTAGGGCCACGGAAACAAAAGAGTTGTAGCAAGGTCCTTCTGCCCTTTTAACCTCCCAGCAACAAACCTGACATATTCTGCCCTTTATCTCAGCTGGCTGCATACCAACTACACATGGGTGCAAACTAAAGAATTTGAAGTACTGTAGAGCTGGAAGGATAAACCATATTTTTTTTCCCAAGAGGAGATGCAACACAGGAGGGAGTCTGAATTGGGTCTTGCTGATTGAAAGCAATTCTCAGGTTTTCATGGGGTACTACTTTTCCATTTAGTAAGATCTTATTTTTTTGACTTGCAAGTAGCCACTGTTTTGCAAAACTCATTACAGTTTGTTCTTTTCAGAAAATGGGTCCAATCATGATGCAATTTAGATAACTAAGTTGAAGACTGTCATCCTAAAGTGTATGTTGTAGCTATTAAACAAAATAAATGCCATATTTAAGAAATTGCTTTTTGATGTATTGTTTGTTCCTTTTCTGTTTGTTCTTCTGACAGCTTGAGTGGAATTTTGGTAATTGGTTCTTGGAAACATTGGAGTGGTTTGAATCTGGATAGGTATCCAACCTGAATTCATCACTGTCTGTCAGTTGTATTTTGGCAGTAGATACTTCCAGCAGCATGGACATGTGTAAAAAAAAAAAACATCCGGATATGTATTTCCTCTGTAGAGAGGTTTGGTTGCACATGCTTACCCAGAACCTCCATACTTCAATATGTTAGGCAAACCTCTTTGTGATGTTAAACAGTGAAGTGAGTTATGCTAGTTATGAAATATTTCTAGAGAACAGCTAATTACACCAGTTCTTCACCTTATTGGACAGTTTTCTCCAAATTAGTTTGGTTACTTGCTACACTATTGCTGGTTCCAACCATCAGTTTACACCTAAGCATTAATTTCAGCATCTCTAGAAGCTAAAATTAGTTTATCTTGTATATATCTGTGGAAGCTCTTACAAAGTAATTGCATATTGCATCGTTTTTTCTCCACTTTGGGGAAATAGTGATCTTCTAGAATTTTGTTCAAATAGAGCATGCCTTCCCTCCTTTCTGAAAAAAGTGCCTGGAAGGAGACAATGCATGCATTAATCATGAAAATTCAAGCATTATCTTTTTTAAAGCTGTCATCAACTAAGAGTTTAACTAGTAACTGTTATAATCCCTTGACTTCAAATTGCAAGCTACTCACAAAAATGAAGCCCCTCCCTAAAGTGAAATTTAGTAAATTATTGAGGCAATGCAGCATTCATTATGAAAGCACTGAGCTGCATTTAGGTTAAAGTCTTAACCTCTCCCAGCAGGAGGAGTCAGAGAAGTATGTTATAGTCATACTTCATCTTTATGCATTTTTGGATTGTGTAGTAGGATGGATTTTCCAGCAGAGGGAGAAGTATACTGAGTTATTGGAAACTAAGCTATAATTTTGCAACCCCTAGTTTAGCAAAGCTATATGCAATGCTGAAAATTCCTTTTGCTTTGCTTAAAGACATACTTAGTTGTTCTGACTGACGTTCTTTTGAAATGTCAATATATCTTTCTGCCAAATGTGTTACCAGTAATTTGTAATGATCATTGTTTTGATATTTTTTAAACATAATCAAATAGCTACGTGCGTGTTTTATATGGGTTTTTTCCACATCCATAATAATCTGCTCTAATGAGTTGCACATTTCACTGATTGCAGTGATAGCTGTTCCTTAATTCTTAATTAAACTATGTTAAAATATGCTTTAAGGGACATATGTATGATAACATTGTTTGGCTAGTCATTATCAGAGTAATCTATGGATAACAGCTGTAAAAAAATAAAAAGGACCATTTGTTAGAACAGTGTGTTATTTGAAGAGAAATGTGAACAAAGCATGGATAAAAAGTAAATCCCTTGATGTGCCAAGCTTTCTATGTATGTTTTGTCATCACTGTTCTTCTTTTACTGACCCAAAGCAGTTTTCTTCCTTGCTGCTTACTCAATAAAGCCCTTTAGCCATGTGCTGAGTGCTGCTGATAGTTAGTGATTTGTTGGCAATGCATGGCTTGAAGTATGTGTTTTAGTCTATGGAGCTACTGTACAAAGTCTTTTAGGTGCTATTTTATGAAAAAGAATAGTGTCATCCCTAAAGACTTTTAAGCAATAGAACATTTTGTTGCAGAACATGATAAACTTTGATCACCGCTGTCTCAGCAGTTTCAGCTTTGTTGTAAGAGACTGTCAGAGAGAGAGAGAGGGTGGTGGAGGTTGTTTAAGCTGTAGTGAGGCCACTTTCAGTCTCTCTAACCAAATTAACCAATATGGAAATAATTATTCTGCAATAACTACATCCTCCGTCCTTCTTGTGAAAGTGGCCGTGTTCAGCAGTGAAACTAACGGCACAGGGAATATTACTGGATAACTTGTCTTCAGAGGCCAATTCATGTAACACTGTCAAATTACACAGTGTCAGTGCAAGGTATTGAAGAACACATTACAATGACAAATTAGAAGTGC
Source organism: Steatornis caripensis (assembly GCA_013398225.1). NCBI lineage: Eukaryota > Metazoa > Chordata > Aves > Caprimulgiformes > Steatornithidae > Steatornis > Steatornis caripensis. The sequence continues at coordinate 1,326,438 of VZSC01016581.1, read as the reverse complement.
AAGGTCCTTTGAATAATGTAGTTCCTGTGAAGATGGAAACTCATTTCAGAGTAGCTCTCGGGACTTCACAGGCTATCTGGGATTTATGAATACGGCAGGTATTTTGCTTTTTGCGTCTGGGGGAGGGGGGACTGTAGCTCTGTGGTAAGGCTCTTGTTTGTATGAGATGAACTTGCTTGTTCGTATGAGATGGCAATAGATCCTGCTGCCTCCCTTCTACAGGGAGTTTGCATATAACAATTGTTTAGGTAATTCTTTAATTCACAGAGGAAGAATTGAAAATTTAATTTGTTGCAATGAGGAATTACTTCAGCTCTGTTAGTAGAACCAATGTTGTAAAGAAAAGGACAGTTATAATTCTAGGTCTTTGCTGGGATATAGCCTGCTTTAGCTGACGCTGAGTATAGTAGCACTGAGCAGGTATTGGATCTCTGTGAAAGGACAGACTGAAAACTTTCATAACCAAATGGCATTGGCGACTGCGACTGAGCAAAATAACGTAAAAACCTGGATACATAAAAGGATTTAGGAGCCCAGTCAAAAATTGCAGTCCTTGAAAAAACTCATTTGCTTCCCAGTCTTGGAACAGCCTGCCAGAAGTCCAGAGGAATTAAATTTTTCTCAGTAATTTTTTTTAGGCACCCTTGGTCCTATTTTTGGTTCAGTGTTCTTGCTAAAGCAAAGCAGTCTGGTGCCTAACTTCAGAGCCTAGTGGCATTCCATTGTTTGGGCCTTTTGAGGCTTATCTCAAGGCATATTCTCAGAATATACCAAACAGATCATGCTTCTCACTGTCTCAGAAATATTTCCTGAATAATAGTTTCCCTAGTGAGTTGGCATTTGCTACGCACAAAATGAACTAGGAAGAAACTATAGTGTGAGACTTAAACAATGATCCTGATTTTCAGAAGGTAGAAGTTTAGGCTGTCAGTATCTGCAATATGATGAAGCTTTGGGCAGTACAAAGACCGAGATCTCTATGTATGCTTAGGCAGCTTTTTGATTTGGGGAAGTACTTTGTTCCTTTCCTTTTTTGATCATTGAATATTGTGAATCTAGGCCTTTATTAGCAAGTTTCAGGACTTTTTAGAAAAAGTTTGAGCAGTGTTTAGGAAGACTTTTTTCCTTAGAAGTCTTATGGAGTTTGGGACGGAGTGGCTTTCTCAGTGTTTTAGATGTATGTAAGGTGTTGTACTTGCTTTTTAGAGACCAAGTGTCCCTTTTTTTTTTTTCCTTTTAAAGCCTGGATTCCACAGTAATGAGCACAGATTTGCTTTAATGACACTTAATTTAATTGATTTTACTTGCTCATGCATCTACCTCTATCACCAGAGTTGAGTGAAACTCAAACTCAGCTCTTCACCTGTGTTCCACCGAAATAAAGTGAAATGGCCTCTTGCTTGTAATGGTACTACACAGCCGTAATTCTGCTGTGTTTTGTTTCACAACAGACCTGGAGCATCAGAAAATTTAGTTTACCTGTCGCGGGGGAGAGTGGTTAAGGTTTAATGGTCGCTCAAAGAATCACCACCAAAGATATGAGGGAAAGGTGATTTTTAATATGAGTTTGTAAAAAGCGCAACTTTACAGAATTCGATGGCAAGATTCACTCTATTACTTACTGTGTGAAGGGAATGTGAAAGGGAATTGGGTCAGAGTGGTGCTTAGGTGCAACTGTCACAGTGAATGGCGGGGGGGCGCAGAGAGTAGTGATTATACAGTGGTCGGATAGGGGAAACTGAGTCAGGGT
>VZSC01016581.1:1300810-1323997 GCA_013398225.1 Steatornis caripensis | reverse complement strand
TCGTAGAGTGCCCAATTATCCCAGCTCTTTGTTCTCATATGGTGCTGAATGATCTGACATTGCAATGCTGCTTGTTAGTAGGGGGAAGCGGGGTCTACACTACAACATTACCATGACCTGAGTTCTAAGCCTATTGCGAAACCTAAAAACGGGCCAACTTGCATGATTTCTTGCTTTGTTATGAATACTACACGATGAGCTGCTTTGGTTCAGTGGTTAGCAAATGGGTTGACAGTGTGCTTTTTTACATTGGTGACTTCATCCCTGTGACATCTGCAGTGGTATTTGAAAATGTAAGATTATTTGCTGAGAGATGTCTGTGATTTTTTTAAATGCTTGTGTTTTAGTAGTCTAAGGATATTGAGGTAAAGTGTTTCTCCGCTTTCATTTCTTGGTAATCTTAGAAGTAAAATTGCAAGAGCATCCGCTAGCCAAGTGTCTCTGCTAAATTGTGTAGTTCAGTGATCCTAACTCAGCAGCAATAAGGTCGACAGTTTACTCTGTTGGAGAGCTGTCAGCAGTGCTGACAAGGATGCTTTGGCTAAACCATGTATCTCAGTCTGGAGAGTCCTTTGGCCATCTCCTTTCCCCTGGGAAAAGGCACACCAAACAACATGACACTGTTAAGCTCTATTTAGTAAGTGGACCAAGTGAGGGGTAGGCTATGTCAGAGAAGCTTTAAACATAAACACACATGTACAGAGTTAACTGAGACCTGCCCCAGTTACCGCTCCAGCAAGTAGGTGCAGTCAAGCCTGGGGAACTGGACACTTGCTGTGACTCCTCTCAGCGTAAGGTTGTGGTGGCAGCTTGGTACCAATCTGTAACTGTTCTGTCTTGTACACCTCGCTTCTACGTAGTGACAGATGGGTGCATACCAGCTCTGTACCCTTCCTCCTGTTTGTTTTTTTTTTTTAATTATTATCCAGGTGTCGGCACAGGCTGCTGATCAAGTTAGTCCCTGCTAGTATCAATGGTACAGCATTCCAGCAATTTCAGGTATTCTACTGACACTTGTTAATCCAGAAACCCTACCAAGGCTCATTTTGCTTAGTTTTAGTTTGTGTTGTCCTGTTGGCCATGGCTTGTTACACTGAACTCCTCTTTGTGTTGTCCTGTCATCCGTCAATCACTCAGTAACTCAACTCTTCAGGCAAAGCTGCTATGACACCCTTTGTCGAATAGGAGCAAAGTTGAGGCTATGTGTAGGTATAAGTAGAAGCATGTAGTTGTTTGGGCTGCATTTATTTTCACTAGAAGTAGCTAGATACCAGCCTGTAGATTCTATTGGCCAGACCCAGATCCTCCACCATTAAAGTGACATGTCTATGCAGATGTTTACTACAGTAATTGTAGGAAATATTGGTTATTAGTCTCAACAATAAAAACTATATTAAGGTAGAAATGATATGTAAATCAAACTTGTAATGACATTAGGAAAAGATGAGAAAACGTAAGAATTTATTTAGCACCAGACCAGCAACATCTAAAGGTCAACTGGAGGATGTGTACAATAGCAAAATCGCGTTCTCTTTGAATTCTTAGTAGTATTTACCAACTTATTTCAGAAAGAACTATATTATTTTTTTGTAGTGAACCAGCCGACTAAATTCTGATGACAATATCATCCTCAATGTGTGGGCAGTTCATATTATCAATACAAAAAGTTGTACAGCTTTTTGTGTTCTGTGCCGCAACATTGGTTTGCGATGCTTACTTATGAAAAGTGGAGTTTTTGTAACTGGACAAGTACAAAAAAAACCCAAACCAAAACAAAATTGTTTTAGTCAACAACAATGTTTAGTTTCATTTAATTAACCTTTGGAACTTTGCTTAGAATTCTGGATCAATTTAAGTATTTGACATAGTATTTTTATTCTTAGGCCATGCAGAATTTTGTTTTCCTCATTTGGCCAAAAATATTTGCTCCATTCGTGAATGGTTTTGACTTGAAACTTGGCTTTACCGGTGACTCCCTTTGTGCAGTTTTTTTGCTGATTTCACTCAACCTGCTCAGCAAGAGGGTAGACTCTTGCACAGTCAAGCTTAGCCTAAATGCGTCTTTGGCAAGGCAGTTCCCTTTAGGACCAGTCCACACTACTGTAAATTGGAAGGGAAAGTGAAACAAAAGGAGAAAAGAGTCAAATACAATCATTCTAGGAAAAAACAGGAGGCAAGGAAGTAAGTAAAGGGGGGAAGCTATATGCATTCAGCACTTTTTAGCATGCTTAGTGCTGCCTTAGATATTTGGTAGGCATAGCCAGGAAGTGGAAGTGGCCTGAATGCCTTGGTAATACTCAAAAGAAGATAGATAGGCCTGTCTTGCTGAACTCCTTCTCTTTTCTTCTCTGACCTCTAAGCTTTTATTTAAGCCCAGTTACTCATGCCAGGGCTCAGCAAGCAATTTGATCTCACATTCTCTCCCCCCTTTTTTCCATTACAGCACAGCTTCCCTAAACCTAGAATAAAATCCTGCTTTATCTGGCTATATTGAATGTGGTGGCATGCATGACAGGAACCGGTTGTGTGTAAAGGTGTGATTGCATTGTCATTTTCTTCCCCTAGCATGCTATAGGACTGAAAAATACAGAGGTCATGGTAAGGTTTTGATGTTCTTTCAGGCATTACCTGGTTTCCTCTGAACTGCCAGTCTATTGTCATAACTGCTGTTATTACAATTATTCTAGTTTAGTTAATTTCTTTAGTGTTACTAATAAATTACTTTATCCAGATTTACAGTTGTGGCTGGGAATGTCACGGTACTTTCGTTTTGCAGATCTGCTTTTATATGATTGGTTTTGCTGCTTTTCTTTCTTGCATAGCATAGTATGATTTGCAGATGTCTCTGCCTGGAGTTATACTGACTGACCAATTAAGCTCTGCCAGTTTTATTCTACTTAGCATCTATATGTGATGACATATTTTGTGTACTTCATCTGTACATCTAAATCTGTATTGTAGTTTGACCGAAAATATTGTTAGGTTATTTGGCCATTCAATACATGGAGAGATACACTTTCCACTTTGATCTGCTGTGAGTTAGAGTACCTGGCATTTGCATTTTGAAGTCTTGGCTAAAAAGGCATAATGAACACTTAACCAAATGTCCACCAGTCACATCAGATACCGCTCCAGAAAGGTTACATTTAGCCCTTGCTTTCTCTCTTATCAGAAGACACAAAGATCTCTGACACTGCCAGACTGTCTGACTGCCAGCTGGCATTGCAATTCTATCACATCAATTCAAGTGAGCTTCAATGTGCTTTATTAATGCTTTGTGCCTTTCCTTCTATTTGAATAACTGTTATGTAACTGATTTCACGTACTGCAGTAATGAAATGCACCCACAGGCACCCCCTTTTTAAAAACACACGTTATATAGCTGTAAATATGAAGGGGAGGGCTGCAGAATGGGGAAATGTGACCGATTCCTGTGGCCAATGTGGCTGAACAGAAGGGGCTGCCACACCAGGGCCCTAGGTGGCGGGTGGACATGAAAGAAGGCATTTTACGGACTGTCCTTGGCTAGAACAGACAGTCCTCTGCTCCATCTAGGGAAGGGCATGGCCTGGATGAAAGCAGTAGGGGCATGCTGGGCTAGAGGACTTTGTGAAGTCAATGTTATTTTATTCAGACCTCATCCTCTGTTCTTGTGTGCTAAGTGATTGTAGGCAAGACTGCATATGGGCTGGGAAGGCCTTATGCCATGTGCTAATCAGGATCTATAATAACCAGCTTCTGGTCTGATTTTATGCATTTCTGGGTACTTGAAATCAAAATAATCTGTTTTGGTATACCTACAGCTGTGGTGACTGCAACTTGTATTAATTTGCCTGAATTGCCTTGGATTACAGCTATGGGGCAGCACAAGGCTCAAGGCAGGCTACGTGCTATTTAACCGGTTTATTAGTCCATTTTCTTGCACTAATTCTGCACTTGCACTCAGGCACTTGGCTGTTGCATAAACTGAGCTCTAGGTATCTGCCAGGTTATTATGTGTGCTGACTGTACAATTAGCTCCATACAAGCCAGAGGTTTCTTCTATGCTACAGGAACGCTCAGGGTTGAGAGGGTTGAGCACATTTCTAGTTGCTTTTTGCTGTCTTTTTAGGGTAAAACTCATGGAAGCAAACTGAGTCTTGTGCTCCTGGGCTTTGTTGCTGTTGTAAGCAGAGCAATTTTCCTTAGCTTAAATTCAAACTAGACAAAGATTTTACAATAAGGGAAAGGTAAGTTTTTCAATAGAATTGCTTGGTCAACATTTTAGTGGGATATTTCACTCTTGCATACAGCTGAAGAGTTATTAAAAACTGGGAGATATTAAAGTATGAATGAAGTAATTTTGACTGTAAGCTATGTTAGGGACAGGCTATGAAGTTGTATTCCTCAATAAAAGAATTAAGTTAATGAGGAGAAAAGCTAAGCATAACCTCAGAGATAAAAATGTGTTTGCTGATGCAAAAATTTCTGTATCAGTTACTCTTGCGAGTTTTCTCTTCTTGTGTGTGCTGGATTACCTCTGCAGGTAGTCTGTTTCTGCAGTTTCTTCGTACTAGACTCAGAAGCTGTGAGTCTATTATACATGATATAGAAGGAAGGACATTTCAGAGAAGTTGAACGTAAGAGAAACTTTTTGAAGTGACAAAATCAGATCTAGTGAGTTGTGTAATGCACCAATTACCATGCAAAGTTGTCCACACCTTGTGTGGATAAAGACAGACTAATCTAATGTACCACTGAAGCAGCCAGCTATAGTGATTTAGATGGAGTTGTCTCTGGAGTAATAACCTAATCCCTGTTACTTATTGCAAAATAAACTTCTGTAGTTTCTGATTTCTGAGGGTGCCCACTCCTTGTTCAGCTGAGAGGGAAGTATCTCTGAATCAAATTGGATTGCTCTTTCTCATGTTCCTCAGTTAGCACTTAAAGAATAGAGGAGAAACAAGTGATAAGTGGAGGGGAAAAATGTGTGAGAGATGAATAAAGATGAAGAAAAATGAGAAGTTTGCTCATGACAAATGCACGCACTAGTTATGTCAGTGCTTCAGATCATTTCTCGCTGGGACCACAGAAAGAACAGATCTCCTGTGGCCTTCATTTTTCTCTTCTGCTTATGTAGAGTCCATAGGCTGGATGCTTAGCTAGTGTGAATCAGTATAGTGCTGCTGAAGCAGGAGACATGGCTGAAGAACTGCTCCAGGAGGAATTATGCTGGTGCAAATGTGGTGTAAGCAAGGTGAAAATGATAATATGTGCCTTTAACCCAGGTCCTTGAGCAAAGGGATGGCTAGCAGATGAGTAATATTGTTAGTAGTGCCTTCAGCACTGCTCGGCCTGAAGGACAATCGAAGCAATCAAAAAAGCAGAAATGTGGAAGTAAGAAGCAGGCAATGATGAATGGAGTAGAATCACTAAGCAAGAAACACTTTGGTGAAGGCAATCAATACCTTAAGGTAAGTTACAGTTACTATAAAGGATCTGGACCTTGGGAAAGTGGAAGATACCTGACAGTTTACTGTGTTCTTAGTCTGATGGTGTTGTCTCTGAAACAGCTAGTCTTTTGCCTACACCAGAGTTTGTAACGTGACCTGATACTGTTGAAAAATGTTCCCTGTACAATTAGGTACCACAAACCAATTTTCATATAACAAGATCTACATTTCAAGTGCATCTGAAGGGCTGAGCTGTTTGAATGTATTTAAATGATCCTTCATCTATAATTTATATACGTCACTTTTGTCAGGTATGTATTGATTACCATTCTATTGGATGTCAGTTCACTCTCTCCAGAGAGGCATGGAGCAAAGCAGAGAGCTGGTCCTTCTGTTAGAGCTTTATTAAGCTGTAATGATTTGCAGCATTGCATACTACAGAAGCTGTGTAAGGTCATGGATCTTGGGACTAGAGCAGGCTGACCTACGCAGCATGGGGTTTGGCCTCTCTGTGGAAATGCTTTGCTGTTTCTTTTCACATGCCACAGCCACGCAGATCTGTAGGGGAATACTGCCCTGGAAACTCAGTTGTGATACATGCCTGTGTTATGGGAAGATTTTAAATGTGGGAAGCTATTCCTTGGAGTTATCAGAGTGCAGTATATCCCCATATCTGCCTAGGCAGGTTTATGACCTGGATCAAACCTATGACTTTAATTTTTTTAAAGAATCAGCACATATGTCCTTTCCACTCCTTTTCCCTTAGTCACAAGACACGAGATTAACAGTCTTCAGGAGTCTTTTTTTCTTATTTTTTCATGAAAGGCAAGAAAGGTTAAACAACGTCAAGACGGCATTTGTTTAAAAACTTTTCTAAAGCCGATGTGTGTTTAACTGTTATTACTGGTCCTTGTTACAGTAGGTACTGCAAGGCTTAAATGAATATCAGGGATCCCACGTGTGAAATTATGTATAAACACAAAGCAAAACTCAGCTGATTAGCTTTAAAGAGTTTACTGTCTAGATAGAATTACAGGTTGACATTGTGGGTGCTCTTCCCCTAAATTATATAAACCAGTCTGTTGCCAGCTGTGTATAATCAATGTGCCCACTATATAGCTATAGCAGGTTACTGCAGTTAAAGATTTCTCTGCATTGTCCTGAGGATATGTCTAAGGAACCAAACGAAGTCCTGTGTGGTCAGGTGTGCCTAAAACTAGAAGGAAGCATTGTGATAGAAATTCTGGATGGTGCAGTATTTTACCATACCCCATTATGCCAGGTGCTGACAATTTTGGCTATGTTTTTTATATTCTTTAAGCTAGATAGATGTCCCTGAACTATGTCAAGTAGGCTCCTTTTGCAGTGTGAGGCTCCGCAGGTGATGGGAGCTTGCAGAGCTCAGCAGAATGTGTTAGCTTGAGTGCAGTACTGCACTAATGTTCTCCAGCAGAGTGGTACTGCGCTATGCTCTGTAGAAGTACTACTTGGATCAGCTCAAGACTGGCTGTCCCTCCCATACAAACATATCCTTAGCTTCCTATTCCTCACTGCTTCAAGTCCATTAAGAAATTTCTCAAAGACTCAGTTTGGCAAGTAAGAAAAGCAGGCCTTGTCAGGTGTTTGTGAGCACTTTACGCCTTTTCACAGCTGAATTTTTAGTGTCTGTAGTGCTGAGTCATTCAACTTGGTAGCTCGGTACAATCAGAGTTAATTTTTGTTTTGCCTCCAGTCTTGACTGCCATCCTAAAAAGAAAGGTTAGATTGAAGGAATTTTTCAAAAACTTATCCAGAGGAAACAAATACCACTGATGAACTTAATAGGTGAATGAGCATCATTGCACTACAGAAATACACCTCTAAATTGGATTCTCAGTGCAAGAAATCCAAGGGAAAGAGCCTGACAATGACAGATATTTGTGTGATTTATTCGTAGATAATGAAACAGTTGGTTGGAGTTGCCTTTTTTTGTCTGATTTTGTTGTTGTTTTCTTAAATACCTAAGGAAAGCCTATGTTTTTTATTCATTTTTATTCACCTATTTATGTTTTAGATATTCAAAGTCAGAAAGACAGGAAGATGGAACAGAATGAGTGTAAGGAGCTGGGTATAGGCAAAGTGGGAAAAATGCCTGTTTTCCTTTGGTGCCATTTTTGATGCTTCTAAGACACCCACATCATCCCCTGCTAGGACTGGTTTTGTGTTAAAATTGCTGATCCTCTTCTGTCTGTTGGCCCTGTCTTTTTACAGCAGGCAGCAGAGCTCATGATCTGGCTTTCTTGGGTCTGTCTGAGAACCCACCCGCAAATCACAGAATCACAGAATAGTAGGGGTTGGAAGGGACCTCTGGAGATCATCTAGTCCAAATGCCACATCTAAGTTCGCAAGTATTAGCCTGTGCTATAAGTACAGCTAGATAACATGTACACTCGGATCATGCTTTTGTCAAAAAAAAAAAAAAGTCATGAAACCTTCATAGAAACAGAGCCCTACCTTTAAAAATTTGCTCGTTTGGTGATTTCCTGACAGATGGGTGCTTCATGTCTGTTTCAGTAGGATTCTAGGCAGGAAGCATGCATCTGGGTCTCCCAGGTCTCCTGACATTGGCATAGAAGACATTAAATAAAACAGAAAGGCTGTATTAGGGTTATGTACTAAGTCAAAAACTGGGTTCTGAGCTTATGTCCTTTACTGCATCTAGCCCTCCATCTCCTATAAACAGTAAATTTATATGCATTGGGACATGTTACAATTTCTTGTATTTCAGTACCTTTTACCTTAGGTTAGAGACTGATGAATTATTTCAGACATAGGTCTTTTTTTACATGAAATATCTATTTTTTTTTCCCTGATATGACTGTAAATATCTGTATAAACTGATCAAGTATATAGGAATTTTTGTTTCTAGTGCACTATACTGAAGTATCACTGCTTGTCAGTGTGATCAACAAAACCTTTATTTCATGCCTGAACAACAACTGGGACAATTCACATGAGAAATGATGACATAGTTCTTATTTGTTCAAGGTTTGCCCTTGACTTTTGTTGTGCATCTACAAGCAGTTTTCTCTACTTTGGGAAACGCAAGGAAGTGGTTTGTAGAAATCAAAGTTACTATTTTTTCTCTTTCACACTAGGCTTTCAGGATAACATACCTTGTACTTGTGGAAATTCAGTGAAGAATTTCCGTTTTTGCCATATAAGTTTTATCTGTAGCCTAACTGAGCAAAGATGTATGTTGATAATTTCTGGTATTTCTGCACCAGTAAACACGCTAGTTAATGTTGCAAGCAGACTTTCATTATAGCCCTCGTTTTATCCCCACCAACTACATTTTTGATAAATTCTGCTGTCTCAAAATTGCTGTCATTAGTCTCAGCTCAAAAGTTTTGAGGAAAGTTTCAATTAAATGCAGTCAGCTATTATGCAAGTGGGAGGAGAATACAAAATTTCCATTATTTTTGTTTTGCACATAATAGCTTGAAAATAGTTATGTATGTGCTTAAACTGTGGTGAAACATGATTTGTAAATGGAGAGCTGTTCATGCTTTCAAAGCTTAGAGTTGGATTTTATTTCTTCTGGTCACAATAATTAAAAATTAAACTAACCTAAAATCCTATCAACTTGTTTTTCCCCACACTTTAGAAGCATTCTTATAGAATGGCAAATGGTTTGTTCTTTCTATTGTATGGGTGGGTTAGAAAGGCTGTTTGTCCGACGAACTGTATCTATTTATGATTAACTCTTGAGGATACTTTATCAGTGGTCACAAAAAAAGCACTTATGTTTGAATTTCATTTAAAGCAGTATTTCATTGCTGGTTAAATGTTGTTGGTTTTTTTTTGGTCATGAAACCACATAAGCTTCAAAGAAACATCTCTAAATTCCCTCTCCCGTGAATACTTTCATTTAAAAATTAAATTTTGTTCCAATTTTTTTTGCATATATTTGTCACTTTAGTTTTTCGTGGTACCCTGTTAAGTCAGTCATACTGGCACAGGAGATCATATACCTTATGTCGTCCATGATTTCCTAACATGTCGGTTGTACTGGCACAGAAGAAGATATACCTTATTATACTGTACTGGGATATGTCCCATTACTGACATTTCCTGGTAGAGAAACAGACAAGCTGGTGTGTATTTTAAATTTAGTTTTTTAAAAAAATTCTTATTGCTAGCCACAATTTAGCACTTACTGAAACATCTTGTAATTAAAATCAAGATCTTTATGTTAGTATTTGTAATGACAAATGTCTGATATTTTGACACTTGATGGAAAAATAGGAACTGAGCACTCCATGAACCAAAGGCAAAGCTGTCTTCAAAACTTTTGTGTTTTATGTTCAATTTTCGATGCCCTAGACTCCGTATCAAAACTCTTAATCAGTTGCTGTCCTTGGGCTAACTGATAGCAAATATTACCTGTCTGTCCTTTAATTGATGCCAGCAGTGCTTTTCCCCAAGACTTGCTAAAGAAATCTGCCAAGTGGCAACAGTAGTCGGTATTAACCACGTGTCAATTCATAGCTGTGAGTCTTGAGGTAGCAGGTTTTCCCCCCCTCAGTTCTGCTGCAGCCCTGAGTGAACCAAAGGCGGCTGAGTGGTTGGCTGGCAAGGCAGACTGTCTCAGTGTGTCCATCGACCTGTCAAATGTTTCTCTGCCTGTTACATACAAGCACTGAGCCATGCCCGCAAAACAAATGCGTGGAGCTGGCCTCCTTTTTGTTTAAAAGAGAGCTAATACCTTCTCACTGCTAGGCTTTGAGCTTCAGTTTATGTAAACAAGAATTACTTCTGTTGGCTCAGAGCATTTGGATGTGTTTCTTCTTTTGCTTTAGAGAAGCAATGCTGTTGGTTTTGTATGTAATTTCTGCTCTATACGTCTTAGAGCTTCTTAATGAAATACGACTAACAAAAATAAGTGCACTTCATTAATACATTTAAAAATACGCCTTAATGATCTATGACCTTCAAATGAATCTGCATTTCAAGTAGAGCTAAGCAGAAAGCGTTTTCCAGATGCAGTATATTTCTGTAGATCAGGCAGCCCACAGCTCCGCTGCTGCAATAGCTCCCACATGCTGGGACTGGAGCAGGTGTTTCTCTCTTCCCTCAAAGCCACCCAGTTGACATCTGATTTCCAGATGCTCTAAAATACTACCTTATAACAGTCTATTTTGTGCAGTCCTCTTCATGTTCTTATGTTTTATTAGCTGTTTTCAGGACATACTAGTTTCACAAAAAAAAAGTGATGGATTTGAAATGAGCTCATGCACCTTTGTAAAGTTTTATAGGATGTATATGAGCAAGTTTACATCAGGCTGCAACTTTGGAAACTTATTTCTGTGGCTGCAAATGATTATTCTTGTGGGATGGGTATCTCAGCAGTGCTTATCTTCAAGCTTTTAATTTCATCTGTGTGATTAGCACTGTTCACTTTTTATCCTGACACCCTGTTACTTTTCTAGCTTTCACCTGTGTTTGTCCTCCAGTATGACCCTAATTTCTTTCAATATTCTTGACATCTACAGCAGGTGTCTTTGGCCTGAATGCTCCTCAACACCTGCTGCCTTCTTCCAGATTTCCTTTTAATAACTATCTCAATTGCTACATGTTGGGGGGGAGAAAGGTAATTGTTTACATGTATGTGAAAAGTTGTTGTGATTATGTTTTTACTTTTTGGGGTCAAGCTTCCAGTGAAACTTCCAGTGAAAAAAGAATAGATTCAATTTTTTTTCTCATTTTCACATTTTTTTTCTGTGTATTTCTGGAAAAAACCAATAGTTTCCATTTTTATCTTACTAAATAAATGGGCAATGAAAAATGAGATAAAATGAGGATAAAGACTCTTTTACTTTCTTCTACAGGAATGAAATGTCAGTATTACTTTGTTATGCCTTTTCTTGTTTAAGAGAAAACATACAGGATTTTGAAATGCCGTTTTCCTTGTGTTGCAGTAGGTGAAGAAACAAAGACCCGACTTTGGTATTCTTCCAGGCTTCACCAAAAAGAAACATGACAATTGTGTAACATTGGGTGGATTATAGTACCCTGAGATTCTGAACATATAGCTGGTTCTCTGTGAAACTAGAGCTTATCAAAAGAAAGTTACTGCAGATTCTAGACATAGTAGTAATGCTGTTGTGTCTATGATGGTCTAGGATTTAAGAAATGCAGTGTTCATAGGGGCAGAAAGCTTTTTATGAGACTAGCTAGAATATTTTCCTTTTCTGTCTGCCTCTCATAACTGACCTAAGAAAAGATAGCTGATTATTACAAAGCTCGTGTCTCTGGACTTAGACCTTCTTCCATTTTTTTTTCCACCACTCTACCTTATCACTGGATTCCACATGTCATCAACCCTTTCTGTCACAGCAGTTTTTCAGAGAAAGAGAATGATTGCTACCATTGATTTCAGTGAAAGCCATGAATGTCCATCACCTCTGAAAAGCAGTTCTGTCCCAGACCGATCACTTGAGTCCGAACATTCCTCTCTATTGGACAGCTTCCATCTTGGAGGATTGTTTTTTTCACCCCCCTCACCTGTGGTACCCTCAAGCTATGAATCTGGCTTTCTCCAATAGAGAATGGGGACAGTCAGTTCCAAGGCAAACTTGATCTGAAATTAATTGTAATGATAGATTTATACAAATAGTTGCATCTCTTTTCTTCACTTTACGAGTTCTGACTTCTGGGTCCTTGGGCTTTGAAGGCCATATGCTTCTTGAAGCTGAGATATATACAAATAACTGGGATCAGGAAAAAAATTTTTTTTTACTTCAGAAAAATTGGTTTTACGTTCTAATCACTTCTTTTGTTTACTGAAGTCTGCAGAAGTGCTTTGAATAGTAAATCTGTAATCTGGGTCCAGTCTTTCTTCTTTCAGAGTTAGAAAACATAGGATATGTTAATTAGTTTCAACAATCAGTGATGAGGGAGAGGCTTTAAAGGGCTGTTCCGAAGGGATCATTTTATGGTACATAGACTTTTTCTTTTTTTATTTAAAAAAAAAAAAGAGAAAGAGAAAAGCAATGGTTTTAGAAAAAGCCAACCTCTCCTCCCCAAATCAAAGCATGAGTTTCAGCATGCAAGTCGGCAAGGTGAAGATGGGCACCTGTTATTTTTATGTGACTCAGCCAGCTCTATGGAAACTTGTTACACAGTTTTTGGAGTCCGTTACTTTCTCATAGGGAATATTTCCATTCACAACAATACGGCTTGCATCAGGGCTGATGTATGTATCATTGCATATGTTCCCTTTTATCTGTTAATAAGCCAAGTTCCTGTTTGCCCTGGGAGAAAGCAAGTCTATGATTTTCAGACGTTTGCTGAAAAAGGTCAGTGTAATGTTTTAGGTGGAGAAGTGCAGGAGTACAGTTGTAGAGAGAAAAAGAATGGGAAATACCTGCTTTGTAATAGTGCTGTGGTTTGAGCAACATGTCTGACTGGTATTCATGTGCTAAATAAGTAATTTGTGTCTTCAGAATGTCTGCAAAGAAGTAATACGGCTGATTTATTTTGTGAAGCCACTGTGGTTGCTCTAACTTGTCATCAGAATGCGTGTGAACATGTAATACTAAGTCATGAATGAAGAGTGTTTTCTGATGGGCCTTGAAGGAAAACAAAACAAACAAAAAAACCCCAGTGTTTGATTTCCACTCTTGGAAAGTCTCAGCTCTGTGGATGTAATTTTAAAATATTTCCTGTGTTTTCTTTTACTTAGTCTCAATACGTCAGGCTCAGCTAAACGAAGAACTAAATTAAAACTGTCATTTCAGCTCATAAATAACAGATGTCTCATCCATTTAATTATTTATAGTCCTGAATCTTTCAAAAATGAAAATGGCTATACACATTTTTAATGTAGTTCTTGGTAATTTGCTGCATGAATGATAAGAATTCAGATAATCCCAGCACACAAACATGAAAAATAAAACTTTGACTGACTCGCTTATCTTGTGTGACTGCTTCTTTGATCCCCTGTGACTTTTTTTAAATTAAAATTTAAGTGAAATCTAATCACAACAAAATGATGTTCATATACTTGCATTAATAATTTATCTGCTAGAGATCACAGTGCAGGTAGTATGGACATTAGAGATTCATTTGCTGCCTGAAAATCAATGCTTTCTCTTTTTGGTAAGATTCATCTTTTCATCTGTGTGAACTGTGTTTGGATGGCTCACAAGTCTGAAATATTAATGTTGAAAAAAATTGAGACTGTGCCACCATTAAAAAACCCAACACCTCACCCCCACACACACCAAAACCTCCCAAACCCCACGCTCCCACATTCTGATGATAAAGTTATATCACTTGGCTTAATAACATAGTCTCTTTTTATGAACATAGCTAATCTAGTGAAAGATGAACTTGCGGTGTTAACAAAGATTCACTGGCACAACACACAAACCAAACACGCAGTGTGTGAAAAGAGAGAGGAAACGTGGCTGTGAACGCTACAGTTCATTTTGGAGAAAAGCAATCCCCCCCAATAAAACACATCTATTCCTCTTGCCTCCTAAGTAGCACAATTGAAGTTCCTTTATGAGAAGTAGAAGGGAATCACTGACAGTCCTTGTGTAAGAAGGAAGTGTTTGGATTGTCTGGACTCTATGCTATGTGGCCTAAGAATATTTTATTTTAGAGTGGAGGAGGTCAAGTATCATTCCTTGGGTGGAAGAAGGGCTCTTTTGGGGGTGGGTAAACTGAGGGAGATGAAAACTCCAAAATGTGATTGTGAAGGAATCATCTGTATGGTTAGAAAAGCATTTGCAGAGCAACTATGGAAAAAAACCGAGTAGGCACAAGCATCTTGGCAAGTTGCAGGCTGCCAAAAGGCTTAGAACAAACACAAAAGAAATTGTATTGCTGTTTGGTTAACAGTGTATTCATTGACACAAAATCTGTTTACGCTCTTAGTAGACAGGAGCAATATCCAGCAGCTGATCATATAATTCTAGTTGAAGTAATCTTTGAGACCTAAACCTTTCAAAAATGCTTGAAGATCAGAAGTGTTGCATGCAGAAGGCTTTGGTAGTTAAGGCAAAATGTTTATATGAATTAGAAGAAGGAAACTCTCTACCAAATTTCTTCCAAGAAGGAATGATTTTGCTACTTCTAATCAGGTACAGCAGCATTTATTAGTGAGACATTTGTTAACAACCTTTGCAGGTGTGAATCAACAGAGATACTTTGAATTAATGGTGTTGCTGTAAATTGTACCTGCTGAAGTCCAGTGTTTTCATTCGGGAACTGCTCCTTTGAGAGGAGAGACCGTACCTGTACTGGGCATTGAAGGGCTGACTAAGAGAAATAACTTGTACCTGAAGCATGTTGAAGAAAGGCATAACTACTTACCAACTGTTGGATTACTCTAAAGAGACTTGTAGCACTGTCTACCTTTTTGGTGGTTGTGCAGGCTAAACGTTTTCGTATTTGCCGGAAAGAGTTGTGTGTTTGCAGTCTCTGGTCGTGATGCACCTAGGGGAGTGTCCTGAGAAGCTCTGCTTCCGAGGGGAAGGTAGACTGACTGTGATCTGTGTTTGTGGGAAGTGACAGATAAGAAATCCAGGGTGGAGCTGAGTGGACTTAAGCACTGATGTTCCTGTTGGTGGGGAGATGGGGCCAGACAGTTTGGGGAGAGGGAATTAGAGGATGGGAAAACAGAACTGCTGTGGCCTGAGAGAGGAAGGGGTAAGAGCAGTTTCCAGCATGTACAGTAAGGACTTGGGCATATATAGGATAGCCAAACAGCGGCCTCCTTGAGCATCAGAAGCTGCTAGCTACGTGACAGGGAAGAAAAGCAAAAGAAGCAGACTGTCGAGCGACCACAAAAAATTGCAACCTGAGTGCTATGAGGACGGGAGGATTGCCGAGGACAGGAGAATGATGTCAAGGAGCTGAGGAGAGCTGCTGGGCCTGGCTTGCTGATATAAAAGGCAGCTGATGTTTTGATTGTAAGTGACTGAAGTATTCACATAAACTGATTAAGACTTCCTCGGTGCTTAATAAGCTGAACCAATGTTGGTGAATAAATGTATAAAAGCACTTTTATACATGCCAGGTGACAGAGCCAGGAAAATCAATCTTTTGCAAACACTACCCATCCAAACTTGGCTTCTGGCTCTGTGTGTTTTGTAAATATTATGTCAACATGATACTGCATAACAAAAGAAAAAGAATATACTGGCATCCGTTTTCTCAGCTGCAGGGAAATCTCACTGGCTATTGTAACTGGAGAATGACAAATCAGGATTATAAACAGATTTCTGTTCTGTTTACGCTGTGTAAGGATTCACAAAGGTAAGTAAAATAATGATTTTAAAAATCTGATTTAAGTTATGGCAGTGTCCCTTTAATGATGTTTTGTACCAGTGCTGAATTACATATTGCAGCTTTTTACTAGACGTTGCCCTTTGCAAACTTTCTGGAAAATATTTTCCATCATTTTGACATTTCATTTAAAATGAAATATAGAAGATATTAGAAATTCATGTTCATGACAGGTATTATTTGTTTGACTTTGAAATATACAGAGAACACACATTAATGCACAGTGACTGAAGTGTTACAGGAGTGTGTGTCTGCATATTCATGGCACACTTCTTTACTCCACAAGAAACTGTTGCAGAATCAGTAGAGTGACCTTTTACAGTACTAAAAAATCTGTGTGTGCAACAATGAATAATTTAAAAAGGGGTCAGCTGAAATGACCTTTTTTGCAATGTATGTATATGTGTGTGTGTATATATAACGAAGAAAGACAGAATGTTATTTTTCCTTGCAAAGGTGCACAATTCCACAGTATTTTTTAAGTTGCTTCTGTTTACACATTCAGCACAGAAATTCTTATCCAAACTGTTATATTCAGATAGATGTATCTATATTCTAGCTATAAGCCCAGGATATATTTAGCTACTTGTACAAATGTGCCTGCTGTGAATGCTACTCCATACAGGGAGAGCCAGGATCAGAACACTGCCACTGTATTTGATCTGCAAATGAACTGAAGAGATGTGTCTCCTTTCCAGTCACCGTTTTGGAGTTCCACTTGGGGAATATGAGGGTATTATGGGTCAGGGCTGGAAAGGGGGTTACTGTAAGTTTATACTGAAGTATATATTGGGAGCTAATAAGGTGGAAGTTCTTGTTCAATTTTATACTTCTTTTTTCTTTTAATTCTTTGAGAAAGTTTATTTGGTTAGGAGTCCTTTTAACATCAAACAAGTTACATTTCTTTTATACTAGAGAAGAAACAGACACTGAATGGTGTTTTTTATAAAATACACATATGTACATGCACGATTAGAGCAGTGAATAAGTTACACAGTGGTTGATGCTGTTATGAGTTCAACAGTGTATTGATTGACAACTCCTGTTTGTTGACCAGATAAAGATAATATCCATTTGAATTTGTATTGTCAGTTGCCTTCCTTTATGGTTTCACTGCTGTGTAAAGAACTACTCTTCATGTTTTTTGATGACCTGATTAACTGTTTTACGAACCCACATTGCAGGTGTGGTGAGGAAGACCTTTTAATATTTTCTTTTTTTCATATCAAACATTTCCTAAAGAATATATTGTTACTGAGGAATGTTATTTTGATTTATACCACTTCTTCTGAGGTGGGGTTTGCCAACAATTTGTATTGAACCTTGAGCTCAGGTGACTTCTATATTTAATGTGGTCATGAACTTGAGTATATAGTTGTACAGCTTTCATATTTCTGAACCCTAGCTTGCACCTGCGGGTGTTGAAGTGTGTGGCATAGCACCTGTAGTCTTTGTAAAATTGAGAGCTACTAAGGTGGAAGTTTGTTTATACAGCTGGGAGAACCACAGGCTCTTCCTTTGCTGAGATGTGCCTTTTCCCTCCAGAAAGCCCTGAAACCCTAACTTATTGAAGGGGAAATTCTAACTGTAACTGACCAGTACTCAAACAAAAAAAAAAATCTGTTTTCCCTTAACTATCAATAGGGAAACTTTGTTAGTTCCTAGAAAAGGTACAAGACCTTGTTGTTTGTAGTGGAAATTGACTGAACCTGGTGACACTTCTTGTTCTTTTGTCCTAAAAACTTCTATTTAATTGTACTGACTGATGTATTTTTAATGAGGCACAGGTTTCATTCTTTTTGTACCCATGTTTGCCTGTGCAGTCATTGTGAGTGCACACGAATATCAGAAAATTTCCTATTCCAAGTCAATTATTAGCTGCTTATGTGCAGTCGCTGAGTTTAAATGTGCAATTGTACAGTTAGACAATACCCAAGTTTTGGTAATGTAGTTAACTTTTGTCGGTGATGTTCATCATAGCAAAGAGTGTATGCATCTAATGCAGAATAACCGATTATGTCATTACAAGGATGTAAAATCTTTCTTGAACAGGGTTAGTAAGTAGATATCTTTTTAATTGGGATATACTTTTTTAAATGGCTGATGTAGAAGGAACTGTACTGGTCTGCTTCCCAGTCTGACTTATACCATCTGGAACTGATGTCTGTCTTCAGCTCTTACATCGTATTTGCAGGGTCCCCAATAACTGCTGAATAAAACGAAGAGAGTCAATAGGGAAGAGACAATCTTGTATATATGCATCTGTCTGAGATGTTGGTAGAAGTCAAAGATAAAAATAAATCTAATCAGTGAATTTGTGAGTAACATAGACTAAACGAGCTGATTAAGTCAATAATCCATTCTTGGTCTGAAGTGTATAAAACTTGTGTGATTGTATTATTTTATTCAAATAAAATAATTTTCCATTTTCCCTTTGATATTTTTCCCCTAACCTTAGTTTCCAGTTACAATTGTCCCAGCCCTTATACTTTTGAATGCCAATGCTGGATTGTTTTCTCATGCAAAGTGGTCTCTTATCAAGATTAGATTATGTACTCTCCCCGCATGCATCAGCATGTTGATTCTGTGAAATCTCATGAAGAATTACAGTCAATGCCAATCACTGTCTAGCTGAAGGTCAAATTTTACATTCCTCTGCTGATGTCATTGTTTTTTCTATACTAATCTATAAACCATGTAAGGAATCCTTGGATACATGTTCTTAACAAAATGTATTTATACTTTCAGCTAGTGCTTTAGCATGCAAAACTAGAGCTCTGTTCTTGTTCAGCATGCTATTTCCATAATGTTTATTGATACTGGAGAAAGGAAACGCTAAGAGCAGCCCCAGGGTAAGGAGTGTTTAAAGCAGAAGAGTGATGCTTAGCTATTATGCCCATTTTATGCAAGGTCTGCATGTGGGTACTACAGAGGGGTGTATCTGTGCTCAGTGCAATTCCTGTATTATTAGTCACATTCATTGTTGACTCTGCTTCTGGATGATGTCAGCGCTACAGGTGATGCTTTGGGGGGTTAGTGCCATGCTTGTGCCGTAAAAGTCCTAGGAGCACAGCCCACTGGCTCAAAATAGATTGGTTAAGAAAAATATTTTGTTCACGTATCCTTAATCCGTGCTGTATCTTTTCCCGTTTACTTCATTTACAATTAATATATCTGATTAATTGCTACCTAGTGATTGCTTTGTATTAGGCTCCCAGTCATATATCTGGCAGATCTAGGCAATCAACAAACACTTTAATAAGCTTGATCAATAGAAGGGTGTCTTTGTCTGAGATGAGACACCAGCTACAGAAATAGCTATGCAGTGTAGTAAACCAGTGTTAACTCATGAAATGTTTACACCGTTAAGCTCGTAGTAAATATAAATAGGAAAATCCGAAAAATTTAGAATACCCCCCCCCACTCCCAAATGGAAAGATACTAACAACATTAGTTTCATGTCAGTTCCTTGCATTTGAAGTGTCAAGGCCAGAGATTTTGAGAAGACAGTTAACCTGTATCATATATGTGATGTCTACAGATTATTTGCTGACGGCTTATTTTACATTAATATTGTTCAGATATGTAGACCAGGGTTATATATGTAGGATACAAAGATTCCCCTCTTACAATGTATTTCTTCTCATTTGAAATAAACGGCTACTCTGCCCCCAGCCCCGTTCCCACTTATCACCTGTGTAATAGAAATAATAGCAAGTCGTTGTGCTTAAGAACTAAACTTTCATTTCCATATTATAATATTTTGCTACCAGTTTTCAGAATACAAAATAAGTAGGAAATTAATTTTGCATTTTTTTCGTAATGCTATACTAACTCCACTGTGGCTACATGGTAGAAGTGAAAAATCTACCCTAGCAAAATAGTTTTGTTTCTGGTTTACTTTCTGTCCTCAATATAGTTGTGTACAATTGAAAGCTCACTTAAAGGGCGAGCTGAAAACTTTTTCCTAACAAGATTACATAAGGGTAAAACCTCTGTACCCTAAGTCATATCTTTGAATGTATAGGGACATTGACATTGAAGGAACTGGATGCAAAAGGTAACAATCAAATTTTGCAGTGGCATATGATGAATTCAGCAGCTCAGAAAGTAAAGATGACTAAAGATTGTTATGCATGGTGCTGACATGGTCGCCACACATCTCAGCCAGAAATGGAATTTTATTTCAGCCTTTGTCTTCCCTTAGATGAGATTTATATGAAAGGGATTGGAATGACTTGACTAGTATTTCAGTAGCAGATCATTGACATATAGTTTTCTGTTAGAAGTTTTACTGTTGCTAATAAGAAGTTTGGAGTATATTTAAAAGATTTCCTTGAAATTGTGGTTTTAGATAAATTTCACTACGTGCTGGAAGTAAACTTTCAAAAAAAGAGAAAAGTATAGAGGCTTTAAAAATTTTGCTTTTAATGAAACCTGAAACCCATTTGGATTCTGGCTGACTGCTGCTCTAATATATTGAAATTGTAGGCTGGATTTTTTTTCTATCCGTGGTAGATTTTATTACTTAGGATTCAGTATGATCAGAGACCCAGTCACTGATTCCCTTCTAATAAGGGAAAGTGGTACATTGTGGAAGGCAGAATCTATCTGGAGGTACCCATTCATATTTGGTGACGCATCCTCACAGTACCTGTAATACGCCGGTGGTGATGCTCTAATAAATATTTTTCTAATGGTCAATAGTGGAGATGCATAGATATTTTGCTGAGAAGTCAAAATTTCACGAGGAAGGGACGTTTTCTTACAAATTCTAGATATACTACGTCTGGTGGTGTTACTTAAAGGAGGACATGGTGAAAGAAATCGTTGTGTATTTTTTTTATGGGACCACAGTCCCCAGAAATACAGGCTCTGTTCTGCTTTGACAACCCTGGCCAGATTAATCCCAAAACTGTTTTTCTGAAGTTTTATAAGTAAGCTAGCATTATGCCAATGCAAAACATTCATATGTTATAGAGATGTGATTTGTGCCAATGTAAATCTTAGCATTGAACTGATTTTCAGTGAAGAACCTCTTTTCCTGTTAAAATTAAATGCTGATATGAAAGGAAGGCAGAAATAGTATTTCTCATTTATTAACTTGCATAGTCAAATTGATGCCATTGTAAATAAGATTGATTTCTCATTTAATTTTTTGATTTGCATAATTCAGATATAAGAAGTCAGTGTGGTAAGGAGTGTGGTACCCTAGTGCAGTCTCTTTTGGGACTGCTCTGTCCAGTGTCAGTCAGTAGGAGAATAGATATGTCTGTTCAGTCCAGAACTGGGAATTCAGGGTTATGGATTTCTTTTGCATTAACCATTCTCAGGATTACACTGCACCTAGCCCCAGTGTCATAGCTTCATGCTTTGAAAAATTACATTTGAATTCTTAGTCTTTGTATCGAGCCAGTACTGTTGAAATAATTATTTCCTTGACTAGAGGAAATAGCCAAAGTCGTAGCTGCGAGAACTCATATCTTTAAAAAAAACATAAAGAACCAGAACTTGACGACACAAAGCTTAAAAAAACCCCAAAGCTTTACTAGGCTATATTAAAATGTTAATTGTATATTTCCATTTTAGCTTGAATTGCACATATAGTATTTATGCTGTATTATACTCACAGTCACGACAAAATCTAGTGCTTGGCCAGAACATGCAAGTGTCTTTTGCTAGATGTCCAGTGTTTTTCATTTCTAAATACATGTAACAGAGTTTGTAGCAAGTTCATGTGCCCTCAACTCTTACTGTTTACTTTGAGAGTTGAGAATATTCCTTAACTTTTTTTAAGTGAGCGTGCCTGACTAACGAAGTTGATCTGAGCCAGCCAGACTCATGATACCTCTTCATCTGGGTTGGGGGAATCTCCGCAGTCTCACCCTGAATTACTCTTTTCTTAGTCCCCACCCAAAGAAAATACAAGTTTTTAAGCAGCTCTGCATTATCCACTTAGATCAGTGTCTAGCAAGGTTGTTGTGTAGGACAGCATTCTCTCGTGTCCTCACATAGTTAGCTTTGTTATTAAGCAATAACATGTACAAACGTGTTTCAGAACAACGTGCTAGCCTTTATCTGTAGTTAATTTCTGAATGTCTATCAACAACATTTCTTATGTCTAGACATATTTGGGAGCAGGTTAACTCTTATACCATTCAATTTAATCATACAGGTTTTCTTTGGACCCATATGATGTTTCTTTAAATTTGTATCAACTGGACCTGTACTTTTTGTGTCACTTTTTATTAAAGGAAATAATCTCATCAGGGCATACCAAAGATTGTCACGTCCAACAATAAAACATTGTGTATGAGCTTCTGAAAAATCTGTGGATATGCAATGAATATACTTTTCTACAGGATTAACCAAGTCACAATAAAAATATTTGTCTGTTGGGAAAAAAACCCCAAAATACAGAAGTAAGAACAATCTAGGCATAGTATGCCTGTAAGCAATACAGTACAACAGTTGCATTGTTCAGTAAGTTACTTCATAAAAAATATTTATTTATTGGAATTTAAAGCTACTGCTTCTGTACTGTAAATGAACATGCATATACCTTGTGACTCGGTAAGTGCACTCATCAGTTATACTTAAAAGAAAGTTAGTGATTATGAGATATCAAAGGCTCCCAGTCACATTGTGGTGTTACTCACAGAAGATGGGTAAGATGAGAAAAACTTCACTAGGTCAGATCTAAGATCCTTGTAGTCTGGCTGCTGATTTTTACAGAAAAGGTATAGAAAGACCCTTTTGAGGAAAGGGTCATTTCATATTCTTGCAACTTGTGGCAATCAATAGTTTAAGGACTGCGAAGTCAGAAGTTGCACCTGAACTATCTTATCAAATATCCAATGATAGACCTATCCTTCAGGAATTTGTTCAAACCTTTTTGAAGACATTTATAGTCTAGCTTTTGCAACACCTGTGACACAGATGTAATTTTTTGCAGCGCAAATAAGTGTTGTGTGAGTAAATATTTCTTTTGGTATGTTCTTTGCTTGCTATCTGATAATACAGCTACATAGTGCTGTTTGTGCTGTCTGTGCTTGTTTCCTTGCACTGCTTCACTGCTACCCAGCCTGTCACTTGAGGAGGGAACACGTGTGGTTTTAGCTGCTGAACCAACAGTGGCTTCCATTTAAGCTTGGCTTTCAGCATGGGAGAAGTCTCACTGAGCAGCATTTCTCATTCTTAGTAGACATACCTGTTGCTGCTGGATTGTCATATTAGACTTCATCATGATTATTAAGGGCGAAGGTCTGAAAATGCAGAGAGATTGTGAAAACAATGTATGTGATTTGCATTTTGATCAGTCTGCGTAACTACATTGCATTAAAACCACTAAGTGGCATATTTTCACAGTAAATGTTCTGTGGTGATTGTCCCCTGGGTCACTTCACCCCCCCCCCCC
>VZSC01016581.1:1280508-1300666 GCA_013398225.1 Steatornis caripensis | reverse complement strand
CCAGCCTATCCGATCATTTTGACTGGACAGCGTGCCCCTTAGGCATTTTTTCTTGCAGATATGCAAGTTTTGCCTCCTGAGACGTTATTTCCCCTGAGGCTGCTTTCTCTCATAGAGGAACTTATTTATGGTTACAATAGTTTTGATGAGTGTTAACAGTATATTCTGCTTTTATATGATTTTTTTTTTTATCCGTAAAACATTTCAGGTTAAATTGTTCATAGCTCCAAAGCTCCCTACCTTTCTCCCTGTGCCAGGAAGACTGGGAGATGAGTCAGTATTTCTCAATAGCAGCTTTGTGTGAAGCTGAGGGTGAAAGAGAGAGAGGATAATGTGTCTGATTCTCGTTCAGGAATTCTGGCCCACTGTACAGATTTAAGCAGCCGCACAAAATCCTACCTCAAGCCACTTCGGGTTTGACTCAAATCCTTCTAGAGAACGCATTCATGATTTAGATGACATTTAAACTCATCTTTGCTCTTCCTTAGTCTAACCACCAATTCCATGATGTGACATTCAGTTTGGCCCACTGTTTCCACCTCCAGACAGTCAGTCTGACTCCAGGAAAATGGTTTTCTACAAGTGAAAGCACTCAATGTGTGCCAAGAACATTGATAGTGAGAGGAGTTGCTATCTCAGTCTTTAGCAAGAGGAGGATTATCCATTGAAACAGAAATGTAGATTGGTTTTTACAGGCTCGTTGCTGGCTTTAGCATGAATGCCTGCTCTGTACTTTTCAGAGAGAAGATCTCTGAGGATTCTTATTCCATTCTAGAGCGTTGAAAATGACCTGTAAGTGGGGGTCTAGCAAAATAATGCCATACCAGAAATATGTAGCAAATGCCCTAGTTGACAAAACGATATTCATTGTAATAATTTCAAACTTTCAATATATTTTTTCCCATTTTTTGCATCATGTGATATACCCCTGCTTCTAATTAGAAAAATATTTCATTTCTAGCATTGCATGGGTAATATCTGATTTGAGGTGTATACAGCCACTGACTTTTGATACATATTGTTTAAAAATTCAGTTTCAATTTCACCAAATGTATCTGTGGGTGTTTGGGGGTTTTTTGTAGGGGTTTTTTTGGGGGGTGTTTTTTTTTTTACTCCTGTTCATTCCGTAAATTACTTCATAATCCAGGCAATTTGAGAGATAATTAAAGTTAACGTAAGTTTTACATTATGGAAACTAGCAGATAGGAACTGTATAGTACTATTGTGACAGCCTGGAACACGGAGTAAATTAAAAAGTCTGAATTTAAAATGTTAATCACTCACTAACTATGCTTTGCTAGTGGGTCATTTGAAACATTACTTATTTATTGCCATAATAATTTATTAATAAAATATTATTTATTTATGAATTACACATGCATGTGCTAGGCAACTCATGAAATACGGCTGATATTTACCAAGAAGAGCTTACGTGCTTAGATGGGATAAAATCTCATGGTGATAAATGACAAGTTATCACCTGTAAGTCCAGGATTTTGATGTAGGAAGACTCTTGGAAAACTTAGGAATTTTTTTGTTTTTCATATACAACATAATGAAATTCTATTAATCTACTTTTGGGTTTCTGCTTCATCACTGTCCTTTTCTACTTCTTATTTGATCTTTTCTGATATTTTTGCTAATATAATACTCGACTGTCATCTTTACAGTGTACATTGTGGGGGGCATATGAAAGAAGAGCAGTCATCTTTGTATTTGAAGCTAGAAATGCCTGTAAGAATTGCTACGTATTTGTATGAGAAGTGAGTTCAAGTGGTATTATATCCAATGGTTTTAAATGTTATGACTTTGGGCAAAAATTTAGAGCAAAAGTAGTGATAGTTCTTTCCATTTAAAACAAAAAGAAGTTTAAAGGCTGTTAGATTTTTCCTTTTTTGTGTCTGCTGTTGTTTGTTTTGGACAAAGGACAAGAAATGTGGAAGTAAATACATATCATGTTGGTTAGTTTGTATTTCAGTAAATACAGTTTTCTTTTTTTTTATGCCAGCTTTGATTCAGTGAAATAAATGCTGTGAGAATATACTTGAACTTTACATATCTGTTGTTTTTGACTGATAAGATGCTAAAATCAGACTTCCCTTCCTGTGGCAACAGATCTCTATTGTGATCTTTACATGACTGATCTTTCATGTTTCAAAATTACCATTAGGAAATGCTGTTTATTTCAAACTAAGGTTCTTAGTAAGAATGTAAGTTTTTTTAGAAGGGTTTCTTAAATCCACAGCACAGCTTTTGGTGAAAAGCAGAGAGAAATGGTAGACCACAGGGCAGACTAGTCAGTAGCTTTCCAGGTAGGATACTAATATACAGTCTCTGGGATCAAACTGTATTATTTCTGTCTTCTTTAAAAATCTTTAACCCAGGTCTCCACATTCCAGGTAAATCCTATGACTCTGGGGCTGTGAGGTCAGCTTCTGTGTTTATAGATGCACAAAAGGAATTATTCATCTCATCTACTCTAAATGTTTACTTTAGGATTAAATGAATTACTAGACTCCATTGACTTTTAACTAGATTTCTGTTGGTTATGAAGGGAGCCTAGGGCGAATAAGTCTATAGGGTGTAACAGAGTATTAAAGATATTCTTGGATAGCTTTGTATGACCTGTAAGTCACAAACTTTTATTTGTATTGTTGTATATGAGTTTTATTGTATATGAAACATGATGTATTTTGAATCATACAAATCTCCCATTTCCTTTAGGTAGACAACCTGTAAGTATCCAGGGATGTACTGTATGTGTTGAAACATTTTTAACTCAGGAGTGGCCACCTGGTGACATACTGACTGAATCAAACCTTGATGTTTCATCCATCCCATGACCTGCTTCCCAGTATCCTCTAGTCCTGCAATCCTCTTCCACAAGGTAACTGAAATAAAGGTTTCCATGGCATGGATGTTGGTAATATAACTGGAAAGCCTGCATACCTTCAGCTATGGAGTGACACGTTGCTTGCGCGTATTCTGACAACGCGAGCTACCACATTTGCTTGCATAATAGCGTGGTCAATTGATGTGGTACCTTCATTATATTTAGGGCATTTTATAGGACACTTTGTGACTAGGCCTGATAGGGAAATGGTAGACGTTATTTTGATTTTTGGAAGAGGCTGGAGGTTGCTGAATCAGCATTGAACTGTCATTTAGTAGATATGTATTCATGACATTGCAATCGTTGGCACTGTTTTTCATCTGTTGTTATGGACAATAGTTTTTATTTTATTCAGGTTACAAGATAAAACAAATTTAAGTCAACAGAATCTGCCCTTGCTTTTTTCTTTCTTAAAGTTAAATTGATCTAGAACACAAAAGATACACAGTTAAACGCAATCGTATTCTAAATGCTTTTGCAAATAGGTATTTGTTTCCATGACCAAAGTGGTTGCCTGAAGCCCAAGCTAATCATAATCTGAAATGAATGAGTAGTTCCTTTCTTGCTGAGATGGGAATTCATTAACACTATTAATAGACTTTGTTGCCTACTAACCTTACTCTAAAACAATAAACTCTTTTTAGTGCTTTCCTTAACCCGTGGATGTGTGACACAATCTGACTTTAAAGGCATTCTAGTGAACGAAAGTTATTCTTCACTAGATTTTATCTTGTGAATGGGTGACTGTAATAAATTGATGTATTGTATATTGTAGGACTTTAAACATCCATACCATTATGAAATAAGTTAGAACCCAAATGAAGGAGAAGACATTGTCAAGGGATAGAAAAAGAATAGAATCACCCATGTCAGAGAAAGAAGGAATGTGCATTCTCTGTAGCTTTTTTTAATATTTGACATAGATATTGATGGTTTTCTGACGCTTATGCAGCTTCTAGTGACCTCACATTATTTGCAATGTAACACTTGATAGAGAATTTATATAATAAATTTAATTCGTTTAATCATTGACTACGCTTATACCAAAACAAATCCACCTTACAGCTCTGAATCACAAATCCACTGGGATGTATCAATCTATCTCTGCCACAAATGCTCACAGAAAAGATGGCCTTTGCAAAGTGCCTTGAATATTAACGAATCAAGCCCTGAATTATACAAAGCTAGAGCAATTGGAAACAAACATCGTCCTTGACTGACAGAAATCTGTTCAGCCTTAGAAGTCCAATCTCATCACATGAGAATTTGACTCCCCGAACATGGTTTGTGACCTAACATCTCATCTGTTGCATAAAATATGTGTGTCTTGCCCTCCTGATGCTAGAAGCTACCTGTGTGTCTTTTCCTGATATAATTCCAGTCTTCAAATATTTATAGGCAGGCCCAAATAATCTCATTTGGTCTAAAGACGTTGTGGAATCCTTCCCC
Organism: Steatornis caripensis; assembly: GCA_013398225.1. Lineage (NCBI taxonomy): Eukaryota > Metazoa > Chordata > Aves > Caprimulgiformes > Steatornithidae > Steatornis > Steatornis caripensis. Next base: position 1,296,324 of record VZSC01016581.1, on the reverse strand, counting down.
GGCAATTGCCAAAACCAATACTTGGTCTGGTCTTAAAGAACACTGGAGAAGTTAAATAGAAAGAATAGGACTCACTGGTTTGGTGCCCTGGGTCTGGTGTGCTGCTACATTCTGCTTCAGAGGAGGGTTTGACGGAAGGAAAAGAGAGGAAAAACTTCAGCTGCGTAGGTCTTTTAAGGTACCAGAGAACAGCAAATGGAAAAGTACATAAGAGAATTCTACCCCGTCCTCGTAAGATGTAAAAATCATCGAATGGCAGTCTGATTCCGAATTCTGTGCTATCAAAGCATTCTTCGCTTTCGTGTTGCTTCTGTGAACAGAAGTGTTCATTACTGCCAAAATGACAATGGTACTTTAGACATAGCAGGGCTAAGTGATGAGGTTGACCAAAGGATGCACAGGGTGAAGGAGACTGCATCCCTCATTACCCACTGAATTTCACATTGCAGAGTTGTTTCCTGATGGTTTCTGTTGTCCTTCCTACAATCAGCATAGGGTCATAAGGTTGTTTTTAGAGGTGGTAGTTTGTGAGGGGGATTCATCCTAGCCTTAGAACAATTAATCTGTATTTAAAAACAGACATCTTAATGGTATGTAGTTTATTGCAGACATTCTTTTTTCCTTGGTTGTTCGTTTTTACGTTAGAATGACAACCCTATCTGAGATGTAAATTAGATGCAAAGAAAATAAAGCATAATTTCTGAATTTCTTACCGGCAAGAAGAGTGGTAATGCGATGGGTACAGAAGTTTTGAGGGCTGTAACATTGAGAGTCTTCTGGGGCTCCTGTCATTACTTCGCAGTGTTAGCTGACAAGAATGCAAATCTGATTGACTTAGCCTTTGGTCCTGAAACTGGACAGAACTGGGTGGTACAGGAGAATGAAAACAGTCAGCTTCTCTGTGGTTGAGTCATGGGTAGGATTAAATAATCTTTGATCTTTGTGCTCTATGTGAGGTTTTATATTGCATTCACCCTTGTTCAGTCTGAGTACAAAGAGGATGTGTACTCATGAAGAACATAGATTCTGATCATGGATGACAAAAATGTATGATGAGAATGTGTGTACTACTAAAATACAAGATGTAATTAAAACAAATCTGCCCTCAATGAAGCCATACAAGTACAAAATAAAAGCTGCTCATCTGAACATTTGCTTTTTTCACATTGCTCATTCATGACCACAGGCTCACTGTAGCAGAGCTGGGGATAAGGGCCAGGGTACAGGAAGATGGGATGCTAAAAAAGATGTTGCAAAAGCCTTTTTTTCCACTCCTTCATCTTTGCACAGCGAGACTACAAGGCTGGGCCTTGTATTGTTTGTAGGCAGGTAGGAAGATATTTTGTCAGTGGAGTATAGAAGTGTTCAATTTCCAAGTTACCATAAAATTGCAAAGTTGTTCTTTCTGGAAATTCTCTGCTTGTTGTTATCTGCAAGACATATGTTTTGGACGTTTCTGTCAGTGGTCACAAAATCCTGTGAAACACACTGTGGTAACAAGATCCTTCTGCCTCAAGACACTCCAGAGTTCACAGTAACAAATACCGGCGTAACTCCCCTGAAGACGCTTTAGAGCTTTTTAGGCCCTATACAAGGACAGAAAGGCAAAGTAAACGCAGTTTATCTTTGCTTTCTCACACGAATGAGTGACACTTCTAATGTGAGCAGCAAAGGCAATGCTGAAATTATTACAATTAATCAGTCAGTCAGTCAGTGCTGAAGGAGAGAAGGCAATTCAGAGGAAAAGGGAGGAAACAGAATGTGAGGGTGCCTAGAACTGAGGACATAGGTTCATTGAATGATCTTATCTGACAATCATATGTGTAGCAGAAATGCACCCCGCTGCGTGAGAAGCAGTATCTGAAATTTTCCTGATCAGCAGCTCACCACGTAAGGAAGCTGCAGCTGTTACTGGTTTTTGTGTAATCCCTTCAGCTTTCCAGCTTTGTTGTTTATCATTAATCTTTTGTATTATTAAGAGGCATGAATCAGGATGCAATTACAGTAGACACTTGTACAAACACACCACCACTACCACCACCCCATGACCCCCATTCTTTTTTGTGGGAAGAGCTTACCATTACAGTGAAATATGCAAGGGCTAGAAGGAATGTTTTTTGAGGAGCTGCTAAGGACTTTGGACTTACCTAGTTTGGAGAAAAGGAGGCTTAGGGGTGACCTTGTTGCTCTCTGCAGCTTCCTGAGGAGGGAAAGTGGAGAGGGAGGCGCTGATCTCTTCTCCCTGGTATCCAGTGACAGGACGCATGTGAATGGTTCAAAGCTGCACCAGGGGAGGTTCAGACTGGACATTTGGAAGCATTTCTTTACCGAGAGGGTGGTCAAACACTGGAAGAGGCTTCCTAGAGACGTGGTTGATGCCCCGAGGCTGTCAGTGTTTAAGAGGCATTTGGGCAATGCCCTTAACATGCTTTAACTTGGTCAGCCCTGAGTTGGTCAGGCAGCAGGACTAGATGATCGTTGTAGGTCCCTTCCAACCAAAATAGTTTTTTCTGTTCTGTTCTGTTCTACTCTATATGAGCCAGTAGATTAGAGGCCTGCAAAGACGAGAGACAATAGCAGTCAGTTTGCTAGGCCAGTTGTCGTAGTTCATCCTTAGCCTAATAATCGTGCTTCATTCTGTATCTCTCTGAGCAAGTGAGGTGTTTAGGAAGGGACTGAGAAGAAAGCAACGATATTGCTTGGTTTCTGTGGTGGTCATGAGGAATCCCTTCCATCAGAGAAGGGCAAACCCCAAAGGTGCTTCATTTCAAATTTGATGAGCAGAGAAAGGAAGATGGCATTCTTCACTGAAGGTGGAAGAGACCTCCCAAGACACAGCACCAGATGATGAAGACAGAAGCACAATTACATACTCAATGTGACTGACTGAGAACAAGACAGTGTTTTCCGTGCACTTTTTTTTTCAATAGGGAAAGGTGGTATTGCAGTATATGAGATACTGGAAAAAGAGAGCCTGACAAAAGAGTTTGGCTGAGAAGATGAGCAGTAAAAATAGATCCTGGTTATGTTATGTGGAAATAATCTACAAGTCTGTCAAGTATCACAGAACAGTTGAGTATTGCACTAAAAAATTTCTGGGCTGAATGAATCCCTGTTTAAGTCAGTGGAATGTCTTAATTTGGCCTCTTTTTATTTTGTCTCAGAGCAACAAAATATTGTAGCTACAATTGGCACTGTAGCTAAAACTAATCAGCTAGCTCTGGTTCTTATTGCTGTAAAACAGTTTATCAGTTTTGCCGGTCCTCTCACCACGTTCTGTGATTTGGTTTTGATGCTGCTGCAGCAGTAGTATTTGCAGTGGAATGCAACATACTGCAATTAAATCTTTTTTTCAAATGTAATACAGAACTTGCCAATTAAGACTATCCACAAACAGCAGCAGATGTTAACTCTTTCCTACCAGGACAGTTCATCTCAGACTTTTCCCATTTCTGGATTTTGTTTCAGGTTTTCTTATTATCCACGCTGCAACGGAAGTGGAGTTCTTGGATTTGTAATGTGCACTGCCATACTACATTATTTTAAGAACACCCAGGGAAACGTATGTTCGGTTCACTCTGTCAGCATTATTTACAAGGTGTCTTCGTAATGGCATTATTGCCTTCATATCCCTGTACTTTCCCATGCTTTAAGTGAGTTGGTCAGCAAATAAACCTTATGGCAATGTTCAATGTTTTAAATTTTCTATCAATCACGTACGTTTCCCTGACTAATCTCATATTACTGTTAGATTCGCTCTGCTACTGTCACAGCGCAGCTTGGAGCCCACAAGTAAAAATCTGTTGTGGAAAGTAAAAGTTACTGTTCCAGAGTACTGTCACATCTCCTTTAGAGCCGAGTGGAGGTTTTGTGGATTTTTTGTTGATTTTTTTTTTTGGTCGTTGTTTTGTTTACATTTAAAAATAATTGGTTAGATTTAAACTATTTTTTGTTTCTACCACTTTGGTACTTTCAGTTTGTGTGGTTCCCCTAGAGATCTGGCTGTGCAGTTTTCTAGAAGGTTACTGTTTTTATTTGAAATCATTTGTACTTGGCCTATCCTAAGGGTGGTCTCTCTCAGTAGGAAAGGAACATCCTACGGCATCACAAATGAGATTGCCATTTGCCATCAATTCTTGGATGACTTCCAATATTGCTTACTCATCTGAATAGAATTATTCTAGGCTCCGAATCTCAAAACTGGAGTGCTCAGGTAACACTTTCTTCCAGGATACTGCAATAATAGCTCATTTAGGAATTTAAACTCTGAATCAAACAGTAATATTGTACATATAGATAAATGTCACTTGCACTACTTTTTTCAGCAGGAGCCTAAATTCTGCTACGGTCACTAGTCATAGTGGCGGTTTCCTTTACTACAGCTACAGGACCTGTTAATATGCCTGGCTGCGTCACGTCTTTCACATCTGAAGTTTTGGCTATTTTTAACTCTTAAGCACATTATATAGAAGAAGTCTCATTTTAAAAGGAATTGAGGGGAGTGGTATTCCAGGAGGTCACAGAGGTTTTGAACAAGCAGAGCATTGTACGTCCAGCTAACTGTCTCCTGATGGAATTGCTTGGTCAAGCTTGAAGGGTCACTGAAGTCAGTGGTCTGGGTGAGCAACATCAGCTGGAGATGTTGATCTGAATGCAGGATTTTACAATGCTCTCCTTTCCTGCAGACATGAGAATGCAGTACATGGGTGTATCTGAGCAGAAATCCTCTCTTCGTTTCTGCATTGACTCTATTTTGTCTGTTTGGCTTCCTGAGCTAACTCATCCATTGGCTTTGTAAGCTAAGTTCTCCCTGCTTTTAAGCCAGTGGCACATGCTGATGGCATTCCACTTGCACCTCTAACAACTCAGAATGTTAAGTAGGGAGATAACTTTTTATGCTCATGCTCCATCTTCCCACCCCGTTTATCCACTCCTGCTGGAGTGGATACAATGTTCAGAATATGCAGAAATATTCCAACGTATGGCTAAGGACAAAAAATGTTAGAAGCTCTATGTATCTAGACAGTCATCCAATTTACGAAGCTGGTTCCTGCATTCCACATTCTCGGTTTCTTCCCTCAGCTGCTTGGCAGTTGGATGGCCTGTGTTGTGAACTGTGTTACACACTGGTAGTCTTATTGGTAAGCATTAACCTTAGTCTTTTCTGGTAGTAAGACGTCTTTTATGCAATGCTTCATAATGTGAAGTCAGCTCAGAGCTGTTCTGCAGAGACCACTCTATAAGTTTATTTCATAAACAGATGTTATTTTTATAAACACAATTTAGAGCAAGCTTTTGTAATGCTTGCTGTGTGTTTTGTTGCATAGATCTCTGGCCATGTGAGTGGATTTCCTAGATAATTCTATAATTATGTAATCAGGGTTTGGGAATGCCCTGCAAAAAGCTGTGTCAACATATATAAAGGAAGAATGTTAGCTTATTTAAATTTCACCAGGATCCTAGTAGTAGCTACAGGCAGAGGACAGGTCTTAGATATAATCTGAAATTGCTTATGACCTTGGGGGAGGGGAGAAGACAAAGGAAAATGAGTGTTTTTATTAGTTTACCAAGAACAGCCTGATGTCTACCAAATTAATAATGTAATTTCCGAACATCCATTTAAAAAAAAAAAAGAACAATGAGACTTCTGATTTTTCTGGATTTTTTCCAGTGTGTCGGTGTCGCATTCAGTCACTGATTGCAGGAAAAATGCCAAATGCCCAGCAAGTAAATAATGTAGCTCAGGCTGTGATTGTTAATTACAGTCAGTACTAAGGAATTTGGTGGAGATGATGAGCTCTTCAACCCACGAGGAGAAAAAAATAAATCAAAAGGATTAGACAAAGAATGTTCAGATAAGGAGAATAAAGAAAAAATCCCAAAACTTTCATCTGTGAAAAATCTTTGCAATGAACTTTTTATTATAAAGCACTGAGTGTTAAGGGGTAATTTCCTGAAGGACTGCTCCTGAACTCTAAATTCTTTATGCAGAAGATAGTGCTGAAAGGTAATAATTAATCATTTCCCTTTAAATCTTCCAGGCATTGCACAAACAACATTTAGCTGCATAACTCCTGTGGCTAAATCCCATGCAACGTTGAAAATGTAGATGATGATATCTCCATCAAAAACCTCAGTGCCATGGCAGAAATATTGGAGTCAGTCCCTGTGGGAAAATGGTAGTGATCTAATGGCTGTCAACTGCTATGAGATAATAATTCTCATTTTTGTGTCCTTGCTTTACTCTCAGGTTTTGGCTACTGCACAGTGTGGTTTGTACTTTCTGTTTACTGAGCAGCATTTGATCACTGAGGAAAAGGAAAGCACACTAGTAAAGATATGATGGACCTTTGCTTCAGAAGACCCGTAATTATAGGGTAGAGTAATCACATTAAGAATGATTGTTTCATAATGGGACTATCTGAAAGATTGATGTAAAGTGACCTCAGAAATGCCTACAATTCCATAACGAGAAACTGGGGACTCTGCTATTATGAACTGGAACTTTTCCTCTGGAAGTGCTTATTTTGTTTTTTACATTCTAAGACAAACGTGCAATTTAATATTACGATTCAAATATCCATAAGTAACATTCGTGGCGTGTTACGGGCTGCCATCTGTACAACTATTGTAGTAGAATAATGTAATGCTGCTTGCTTTGTTTTGTCAAAATGTCTTATTCTATTAGCAAAAGGTAAACCTATTCTCTCCTGCTGCTGGAACTTCACTATCCCCATGTACTCATGAGGAAGGTGATAGCTTCTCCAGACAGAAAAGCTAGATGTATGGGCTTGTCCTCACAAAAATGTGTTTGGGTATTTTACTCTGTTGTTTGAATTAACATGGAGGAGGAGTAATTGCAACTTGCTGCCATTCATGCAGACGTTTTTCCTGGTATGAATGCGTACCTGGCTAGCACCATCAAGACAGTGCCTAATCTGGTTTTATTACGAAGGATCATTTGAAAAGTGTGTGCTTTTTGTAAGGACTTTGAGTGGTTAAACTGAACATTGTTGGTAAGCAGGCTAGCTGAGCTTCAATGTGATATGAATACGTTTCAGAAGTGACTAAGGCAAAACAGATTAGAGCAGCAATGAGGGCCTAGAACAGCCTAGAAACTCTCTATTGTGTGATGGAGATCGTGCAACAAAGATTTAAATAGGAGTGTCACTTCCAGGAAGAGACTCTGTTTTAAACTTCTGCAATAGGTACATGTTAGAGTTAGTAAAAGCTGAATATTTGTGAGAATGACGGCTGTTTTATCTGAACACATCATCCAGCTTCAGTATTGCAGGCTACAGCAGTATAAGGAGTAAAGGGGAATTCCTCTTACCAACAACTGGCCACCCTTTTACAAGCAGAGCTCCCATCTGTATAGTCTCTAGAGCTAAGTTACAGACCTAGGTAGCACTATGTATAAAGATCAGAAAGCTAGAAGAGATACTAACGTAAATTTGGGGCTGCCGTTTCCTTTACAGGAACGAAACTGTAGGTTTTTTGAATTTAATGAGTTCAGAACTCCATCCCAACAATAAAGTTACAGTAAATCCGAGATGTGGAGTTCCTGTACTCTGTTGTGAGATGGGGACAGTCCTTTGCAAATGGTGTATTTAGTATTTTAAAATTGTGGTATTACATCACCAAATTAGCTGGAAAATAGTGTGCTGCTTAAAAAATAGTGCACATAGTTAATGGATATACAGGCTGAACTTAAAGTCCAGAGGATCTTAAAAGCCCTATGAAATGTCAGCTTAATATTAATGTCTGACTGCTAATTGTTTATTTAGTGTTGAAGTATAACCTTGATTATAGATTTCAGTATTTAAAGTGACATAAATGCAAGAGAAATAATAATGAGGCTAGTAATGGTGAATAGACCAGATAACTCATTAAGGGTAGACACTTTGTCTTAGTGAAGCAGCTAAAATGAGAACAAATTTCCTCACCACACCTCCCAAACCCTTCCGTTCTCTTTGAAACAATTATTAGCTTTGTTTCCTGTTGTCATTACATTTCTAGATGTGTATTGCTCTGTCTTTTATTGGACATAATGTAACTCATTTTTATGAAGGAAATACATAACAAGTTTTATTTTTGCATGGTCTTTATGCTAATCTGTTTGACCTTTGCGTATTCTTCTGCCTAGGTACTCACTTGTAGTATCTTTGAGCTTGGAGTGGCAAAGGGGCCTAGTTTGAACTGTATTTAATTGTTGAGTCTATGTGTTGCTGTCCTTAGTGTGCACGGATAGGTGAGAGAGAAGACACTAAGAAATTACTGCATATGTAGTGTTTGCATCGTTCCTTAGCTGCCTTCAGACAAAGCTTCTCATCCCACGAAGACTGACTGGCTTTGTAGCGGTGTGTCCTTTTCTGCTTGGGATTCTGATAACAGTATTTTTCACTTCACCATTTAAGAGCTGGTGGACAGCCAGAATTGGTCCATTTGCCATTGTGTGCTCGTGGAGCTGGCACACAGCTGACATTACTTCATAAATTGTACTTTGTGTTTATCAGCCACCCAGGGGGCTGCTGCGATTCTGGAAGGTTTTGAATGAAAGATTGAAGGGAAGCTGTTCTAGAGCATATTACAAAAGTGTTGAATGAGTTGAGTGCAGTGCTAGTGTGGAGCTGAGATTCTTGTACAAGAAAGCGAAGCTGGATCTCTAGTGTGCAAAGCTCTGAGGTAACTGGTGAGATTCGATCCTGTTCTTCGTCTGCTTCTGCCGGAGTGCAGCTGCATGCTACCCTTTACATGAACTGGATTCCAAGGTACCAGAAGTTGGACCAAGCTTCAGAGCTTTAACTATCACAGTGGAAAGCGTTGCCCTGAACAGGCATCCATTTGCTTCTTAAGTGGAACATGCAGTCTGCAAAGTTGCATTTGTTCTCTTTTACAGGGTTCTGGTCCACAGGCATGTTCTCTAAAGAAGTGCCATGCAGTCTGATGATAGCTGCTGGCACAGCAAGAGATGAGACAGTTCAGAATGAAATCATCAAGTAAAAGAAAGCAATTTAGTAGAAAATCTTTAATGGCACTTTTTGATTCATTAGAAGGAAAAGCATGTTAGAACTTTTAAAATTGTAATTTTGAAAGGATGGCAGGAAACAATCTAGTATTATTTCTGCAGAGTAAATTGTGAACTTCTTTGAGCAGATAAAAGAAGTGTGTCTCCATTGTCTAAATGTTGTAAAAATATGAGGTTTAATCTATTTAATCCATTGATCTAATATATCCTGTATTTATGAATTATTTAAAACTACATAATTATGTATGTAATGAAAACAATTCAGTCTGAATGTTCATCTTAAGAAAGTTCCATCAGGTCTTCTGTTTGACACTTTTTCATGCTCTATTTCAGAGAATATTATGGGAAGGGATCCAGGTAAGCTCCTGCTCTGGCGAGATGCCGCCCCAGAAAGGAGAATCTTGGTTTTAGAGACCTTATGACTTCACAGGCTCTGGAGGGTTCAGCTTCTGTTGCTATGTTTCAGGACCAGGTTGTATTTGCAGCCAAGAAAAAGCTGTAGAGCCGTGAGGGTTACTGTTCAGTCCTGGCACAACTGAAAGCCAGAAGTTATTGCTTGCATAAACCATACCACATCTGTCTCTTCTTGCCACCTTCACCAGCTTTATCAACTTAATAAAAATCTCACCCTATTGCTCAACTGTGGCAAGTTCAGACTTTCTGAAAATTCAAAGGTCATGGTTTTCCATTGCTAGACTGGTAGCTAGTTCTCATTTATGTGTCTGAAAACCGCCTAAAAAGACCTTAGAGCATTTTTACTTAGACTGTTCTAATACGGTCCTTCTGTTTAAAGCAGAAGATTCAGGTAATGAGGGCTGTAAACCTGTGCAGAGATGCATGATGGTAATTTCAACGTACCCACTGGCAGTTTGAGACCTTGTCGATTAAAAGCTCATATCCAATAGAATGGTACCTGTGACTGAGTGATCTGTATTACAAAAGTTTTTTAAGCATCTCTCTTCTGTAAATAAGTACCTCAATAAAATGGAAGATTTTGGCATCAGTATGGCAAACATTAGAAAGTTGCTGTACTTGTAGAGTAATGATTTCTGTTCTAAAAGACTAAGACCATTTCTATTGAGTTCAGCATATTTTTACTTCTGAATTTCATTGTCCTACATCAAGAATACCTGAAATTGCAGAGATAAAGGTATTGAAATAAATGTTATTAAAGCACTTTTCTGATCTTCTAATGAACTGATTTACATGCAGCAGCTGTGGGGTAAACTGAAACAGTAATTGGCCCCATTGCCCTCTTCTGGTTATTCAAGGTGGAGTACTCTCAGGGGGACCTGTTCATCTCTGTACCATAGTGGATGATGACTGCAGAATAATTACGCGGAATTCAGGTTTAGACTTATAAAGATTTGTCACTAGCCAGTGGATATCATTGGGCTCAATAAAATCAACAAGCTTATAATTAGTCTAAACTATCTAACAGTAATGTAATTTAAAAATGCAAATAATAAAAACATTGCCATAACATTAAAAAACCTTAAAATATTACAGATTCCAGTCACAGAAGAGAGTGCTGATCTTGAAAAGCTCGATGCCAATTATATGCCTCACTGAATTAAAATGAACTCATGTTATTAATAAAGACTCAAATGATCTAGTCTGCTAGTCCAACCTTTCACCACCTCACACTTTCATTAGAAATGATCTTTTCAATTAAGAACTGTCTTCCAAAACTTAGTACTGAGTTCCAAAATTAAGTTTTCCAGACTGTGATTCAGTCACATCAGCTCAAGTAATAAAGAACAATCTTGCGAAATTTGACACTGTGACATGTCATTCTCTCATACTGCTTCATGGGTTCGTTCACATTAAGTGATCATCTTGTTCAGGCCATTGACAGTGAAAACTAGACCCAGTTGAGTGGTGAATTTTCGAAGAATAAGGCTCAGAAATAAGCCAAATGTATACAAAGTATAACATCTATCGAAGGCAATATTGAAATTTGAAAATTGAGGTGCAGCTGTGAGAACTCTGCTGATGAGTGCCAGAAGAAATGGATGGAGTGAACAATATTAAAGAAAGCTTCGTGCTATTTTTTTTATAGTTCAAAGAACATTTTCTCATTGGAACCTTTTATTCTAATAATCCTTAAGGAAATCCCATTGATTAATTTGGGAACATTTGACATGTGAGTCATTGTTGGCCTTGGAGGGATGCTTGTGTTGTGATTATCAAGGCCAGGAATCAGATGAGGGTTGTGTGGCTAATTATGTGCTGGAGGTTTTTTCAATGTTGAACAAACTCTGTGGGGATTTATACAGATATTCAGGCTACATGCTACACTCCTCATTACTTTTAATGTCTTTTTTTTATCAGAGTACTTTGATGTTACATACCCAAGTTGTGCGGTTTGGCTTAAATGGGTCAGATACTATTGGTTTGGGAGTTGTTTCGGTTGTAACCAATCAATAAAAAGAATAAAAATTAAAAAAGGTGATGAACTAGTTATCACATATCTGCTATGATGCTTAAGTTGTAAAAATAGAATGAAAATGCTGTAGTGTTTTGGAAAGAACTTCTCTGTATAGATTGGCTCTGCAGAAGCAGTTGCATTTGTTCTCCCAAAGCAAGTCAGACATAGTATTTGGGCTAAGCAGATTTACTGCAAAATGAATGGTGAACTGTAAAAGAGAAAACCAAAAAGGTTAATTTGGTGTGTTCCAGGAAGTGCCTTTGAGCTGAGTTGGCTTCATGTACACTCATGGAAGTAAAACTTTTTATTGATGGCTTATTTTTTTATTTGAACACCCTCTTTTTAGTAACAAAAAAAACCCCTAAAAAATTCATCATGTCATAAAAAGTGAAAGTAAAGACTTCTAAAAATACTTAAATAACTATTTGCTTCAAAGGTAAGACAAAAATGCAAATGCTGTGAGTGTTCGCATGTTTTTTACTTTTTACGAAATATTCTTTGGACTTGGCATTTACCTATAAATGAAGATTTTACCTTGGCAAGCATTTATTTGACTTCAGAAATCTTGAGAAAATAGGGTTTTTTTCGGGGCAGGTGGAGACAGGGTATTCTGAGTATTGGAGTGTGGGTACTAGGTTCAGAGGAATCCTGAGGCTATGGGAAATGAGGTCTAAAGACCACAATCTGGAAGCCGCTTCCTCTGTCAGAGTTCTCAGTGGGATGTAAAATTCTAAAATAATTTGTCTTCACAGAAGAGGAGGACCAAGACAAAATGCAAGTCTGTAAATGATGACTGAAAGACACTTCATTTTCTCCCTCTTCACTGAATTTTGATCAAGGACAAGAATGTAAACACTTATCCTTACAAAAAATGACCTGAATGGCCAAATCTCTAATTGAGTGCTTAGGAGAAGAGTCTTCTAAAACATGTCAGCATAAATAATGTAGGAGATTGCTTTGGATTTGTTATTGTCCAGTAATAGACTGGAGACTGGAGGAGTCCCTACAGTAGCTTCAGTTATGTTGATGAAAATCCCAGATAATGTTATGATACCATTTGTAATATGTGTGGGAGTGGAAACTGTTCCTAATTTTTCTTAATGTGCACAGGATATTGAAAACATAATTGGTTTGTTTGAATGTTTTTTATTCTGCCGTTCCACCTGTGATGAACTTGAAAGCTTTTGTGAACCAGATACTCCTTTTCCCACCTCTCCTTTTGCAGGTGTAATTAAATTCTCATCCTCTAATACGCTTGCATGGTCTGCTGAACCATTACCTTCTCTATTCTTTACAACTCAATATTTTGATCCTGAAAATATCTCCAGTTGCTGTAGCAACAATATTTGGCTTAATCACTGCACTTGTCATACTAACAGCTTTTGGCAGATAGTAGGGCCTTCTGGAAAGTTGTGTGAGGAGTAATTGGGCTGGTATTCTCTGTCCTTCATGTCTCGTGTTGATACACGGAACATGGAGGAAAAAGCACATTCTTAGAGTAAGGAATTATTAAGCTCATTTAAAATTACAAGTGCAGCCATAAAGTTGTTTTTATAAGCGGCTACCACTACTGCTCTCTGCATATCAAATTTCAGCTAGCACTTAGACATTCACTTTACTGCAGATACTGAAGAACTTTAACAGAGGATGACAGAAAAGAATAGAATACAAAATGAAAGTTTCTCCGGGAATCACCTTCCAGTGGAGGGCTCCAATAAAATTCTTCCCTGAACTATGTATTTATTTTTCTATACCTGGAGAAGCTAAACAATTCATAAGTAAGTGCCAGTCAACCCAGAAGTAGAATTGAAGAATTTACTAAGGCTCAGAGCAGCCATATCAGAGAAAGGCTTGGAAATCTCAGAAATCGCAGATAGAGAAGTTTTGGAATATTTGCCGCAGAGGAAAGTAGTAAAATTATATAAATAATGAATTTAGTAGGAAATAAGAAAAAAGAAGAAAAAAAAATTTCTTATAATAGAATCTTTAGCATTATACAGTGATATTACATTGCAGGATCAGCAAAGCCACTTCATGATTTTGTGTTTTCAAAGACTTAGATCATTTTCCTATGATAATTTTCCTGTATTTCCTATCATTTTCATATATTTCCTGAAATTTGCCATAAACTTTGGGTTTCATAGTCACTTGCCATCAGCAAAGAGACATGAGACCTGGAAATCCCTGGTTCCGTTCTAGCCTCTTGGAGTAACTACATTCCCTCCAACCTGCCCAGGCTGAGCTTTTCCCTCCATTGGCTTGTGATTTTGGCTGATAAAAAAAGTCTCAGTCTTCATAAAGCAGGTCTTCCACATGCATTGCCTTGTCTGTATTTTATTAGACCTGGTTTCTTTACCTGGCTGCATTGTCTGACTTCCATATCTTCACTTTTGTCTGCCTCTCACTCCTCCAGCCTCACGCCCAGGTGTCTCCTAATCGGGAGTTGTTCTTCAACAGCACTTTGTCTCCCATTCACCTCTTCTGGGTTCTGCCCTAGTCTCTCTGCTCAGCAGTCTACTTGCTTCTGAGTAGACCTAGTTCCGTTTGCTCTCCATCTTCTTTCTTCTGGCCTGAATGTTCTGGGCATCAATCTGTCGTTTCCCTAACCTTCTCCACTCGATTTTTCACTCTTCAGGCTTCTCTTCCCAGTCTGTTCCCCTGAAGGGTTGGTCCTCTCCCTTTACATTTGAGCTTAGTGAGTTCAAACAGCAGCAAAGACCTCTGGACTTAGTTCAGATTGTTAGACTCGGATTTGGCGCTAAGCTGCAATTGCAGAGAAAGACCTTCTCGGGCCCCTGGAGCATGTCCAGTACAGACAGAAAGGTTGGGAAGTACAGCAGCTGAAGTCCAGGAAGCACTGGCTCTGCACAAACCACAAGGCTTGCAAGCTGGGCATTTCTGAGTGGCTTTTCACTGAGAGTGCCAACTTGCAAGTCCTTATTCTAAAGCATGAGATCTCTTAAAGAAAGATCTGCAGAATCTTTTAACATTCTAAAAGAATACTGTTTCCAGTAGCCTTTTTCTTGGGAGTGGCTACAGTATTTCGACTGAAATTTTCCAGGAAAATTCAGGCCAAGGCAGATACATGACACATATGGTCAGAGTTTTTTCGCTGGTGTAAGTGATTGAAAACAGGATCTCTAGTCGGGGCACTACTTCAACCTTAATTGAATAATACTCTGTCAGGGAAAATTTTTTCTTTCTCTGCAGGTGTGTATCTCTTAATTCTTCTACTTCTAATACCTATTCCTTAAAGCTTGTTATTCTATTCATCTTCATCATTATTGGTTTAGTACTTTAGTAAGCATGTGACATGAGAACACTTGACATTTGCAGTGAAGTCTGACCATAGATACATACTCCCCTGTAAGTATATAGCTTAAGGTTTCATACTATTCTCATGTAAATGAAGTAAAAATCCAAGTATAAGTGAATATGTCTTTTGAATAAATTTAATAAATGAGAAGAATAACATTTTGATTTCTTTGCATTGGAAGTAGATTGAACAAATGTGTAAATAACTTTGTCTTTCCTAGCATCGGATAAGGGAATTGAGAAATACGGTATACTGAATCTCTTTTTTACCCCACTTGATTTTTCACAGATGTTTTACCTCTAAGCTGTAGTTGTCAAATTCACATCCTCTGAAGACGTTAAATCAACCTCAGAATATTTGTAAGAACTCCTTAACTGTAGACACCAGATCAGAGACTCCTAACCAAGAACATGTGTTCAAGAACTTACATTCAAAGGTGGTTTTGAAAAGTTATGCTAATCTGATTCATACTCCTCATTGAGTCACAAATTAAGTTATTACATTCCTCTCATGGTTCCATTTGAAATCCAGCAGTTATCAGAGTCCTTTTGAATAAAAATTGTTATTATGTGGGAAGAACTCGGCTTGATTCTTAGATTGCCAAGCTTTGTAGAAAAATTGTTCGTGTTTGCAAAACAACAAAATTGATGTGGAACTTTGTGATATTTAACCAAGGACTGCTTTTTCCCCAGTATCTTTCAATATAAAATTTTCCTGTTGTCTATTTTTCATTAAAAGCCAAATGACTGCCAATATTTTTCAGTTATTTCAAACAATGTAAAAGTCTATTGGTGAAGAGGACGACGCTGAGAACCAGGCACCTTGGACCCTGGTGACCCGCAAAAGCAAGGCTCCACCTCGGTCTCCACCCTCCAGTATCAAGACCCAAAACAGATTTGAAACTTTAACTCCTACAGATGCTCATGACACTGGTGAACAAGAACTGCAAGGACACCCTGTACCTTCACAGCGTGGACGCCATAAAAAGAAACAACGAGTGCTCGTAGTGGGGGACTCTCTGTTAAAAGGCACTGAGGCACC
>VZSC01016581.1:1250230-1277220 GCA_013398225.1 Steatornis caripensis | reverse complement strand
TCTCTCGTATGAGGAAAGGCTGAGAGAGCTGGGTCTGTTCAGCCTGGAGAAGAGAAGGCTGAGAGGAGATCTGATCAATGCTCACAAATATCTAAAGGGTGGATGTCAAGAGGACGGGGTCAGACTCTTCTCAGTGGTGCCCAGCGACAGGACAAGGGGCAATGGGCATAAACTGGAACACAGGAAGTTCCACCTGAACATGAGGAGGAACTTTCCTGTGAGGGTGACAGAGCCCTGGCACAGGCTGCGCAGGGAGGTTGTGGAGTCTCCTTCTCTGGAGATATTCAAAACCCGCCTGGATGCATTCCTGTGCAACCTGCTCTAGGCTAACCTGCTTTAGCAGGGGGGTTGGACTAGATATCTCTAGAGGTCCCTTCCAACCCCTACCATTCTATGATTCTATGATTCTATATTGGAGAAAATTTTTTGGTCTGAATTTTATAGGGTTTTTATAGCACCTTGCTTCAGAATTGCCATTTTCATGCTTAGCAATCTCATTTTACTAAAACTACACTAGAAATATTTCTAACGTAATCTTCATTCACCAGACATGCAAGCAGCCATGGAATCCTTATTATGCTTTGAAATTTTTTTAGAGAGCTCCTGGATATCTGTTACGCTTTTAGACTCGCTGCAATATTGTCCATTGTGTTTGAAATGTTGCAAACAATCGAAATCACACCTACATACAGTTGCAATCGAAATATACATCTATACATGTACTAGTATACATGAATAGATCTTACCTTTACGAATGGAGTGCTGTTTTAAACCCAGTTGTATCCACTGATGCGTTTGCCTTAGGCATTCTGTAGGCTGACCTGTGTTCTCCTGAAATCACCTTAACTTAGATAGTAAAGTTTAGTGCAAGGGACTGAGCAATTTGTCAAGCTGTTATTTGGCAAGTCACTGAACTGTAGGAGGGAATGTATGTATTCTTGTAGGATTAAAGAAGTTTTTTCCTAACTTCATTCCCTTCTTAGAACACAGGCATGACTATTAATAACCCATTAAGGATTTAATCTACAACTGTGCTGTTTTTTTACTCTTTATATCTGCACACCAATGCAAATCTTTTGAATTGAACAATCTCTGGGAAAAAAATATATGCATATAGCTTATACTTCTTTCCTTCCTCGCCATCTCCCTTTTTTGGGGTGAAAAGAAGAAATCATTCTGAACTCCTGGTAATGGTTTTTTCCTCTAACTTTGCAAAGTGTTCTCTGAGCCTGTAGAAAGCTAGCGTGTTTGTTTCTACTGTGATAAACACAACAGAGTATAGCAAGCTGGTGTGACATGTGTTTCATGTGTGGCTGTGCAAAACCTTCAGCACTCTTCTACCAATGTGAAATATGTGAGACACTTTCTGGGAAGATACTAAATGCAATGAGTTTCTAATTCCCAGTTATAAAATTTTGATTTTTTTTTCTATATAAACTTATTTGTCTTTCTCTGGACTTGGAATAACAAGAAAGGCTGGGTAAGTGCAAAGAATTTGGAGGCACAAGAAGGACTGAAAAATCCTTCCTTTTAAAAGTACAGATTGAAGATTTGGAAGTGGGGTATGGGCCTCTGTTCCTAGACACAGCCTTGAGTTTGGACAGGGCTGACAGTGATTAAGACCTTTAATACTTCTTGTCCTCATTTTGAGTAGAGCCATCTAATGAAGACCAGGTCACCAGGCATTCATTAACACTTGAGGTTTAACTTGAGAAGTCTAGGATTGGATGGATGTAGAGGCTGACCTCCCTTCCCATAGGGCTCCTATAGTTTAGCTTTTTGATTTGGTTGTACGTTGAAGACAAGGCATGAACCTTGTCTATGCTATCCTTCCTAAGTGGCCAAACGAAATACCTTGTCCACCAGACCTCATGATGGCATTAGTGAAAATAAAAGTATTTTCACTGTTTATCCAGTTGTTAGTAAAAGCTTGTTCCTCTGCTTTATTAGTTTTTACATTATAATGAACATTCCAGAAAAGGGGATCTGCTTTATCCTGTCTGCGTACTGGATTTTCCTGTTATCAAAGGGTACCCTAACATCATTTTAAATGGAAGAAGATGACTGAAAAGGAAGCATTGTCTATTATAGTTTTTTCCAATATTATAGTGCGGGTTTGTAAATGGCTGAAGACATTTGAAGACGTGGAAGAAGTTGGAACTGTGGAACGATGTTAACAGAGAATGGAGAGCACATATACATCATAAACTGGTTCATAATTTAATGTTTGTCACTCAGGGAAGTCCATCATATAATTTAATGTCATGCAGACTGCAACAGTAAAAATGCTGCAGTTTTCTTCATTAAAATGTTTGAGCTTTAATAGCACAGGGCTGTGATGACAAGTTCTGGATCTAGGAAACTAGTACCATTCAGTAAAGTCTGTCACTCAGTGCACTCTTGCTTAAGGTCTGGTTTTTTTCCAGTAGGAATAACACTTGTCTGGGATGGATATGTGAATAAACCCTTTAAGAAAGGACATAGAATGTATTCTACCATTTATTTGCAATTAATTGTAATAAAAAGATTTATTGCAGCATTTACTATATCAAAGGCACTAAACAGAATTATCTGGGGAAAAGTTCATTATTCACAAGAATTATTTTTGGAGAAGTTTATGGTCAACCACTTTTTTTTTCTTTATCATTTACATTAGAAATGAATTTTGATTGTAAAATTTCTCGGGTGCTCTTTTTTTTCTGCCTGTGGCCTTTGACTGGTTAACCCTAAAGTGGCATACTCGTTTCTGCTTCTCAGTAGATGCCTGAAAGAAACAGTGTCATGTAAATTGATGACTTCCCATAACTGGCAGTGTAAAAAGGAGCATGTAAAGTTTGTAGCATCGCCCTGCCTGCATAGGGAACTGCTTCTGCGTACTGAGTTTTCCGTTCTTGACGTGTAAATCTGAACTCTCAGACTGATTATTTGAGTTGTAACTGTCAGTTGATGGGCAGAAGGAAGGAAGTTTATGTGTTCACATGAATTATTAAATAGCATACCAGGATGTCACCTTGTAACATTTTGTTAAAATGCCATGATATTCTAAACAGTTTGTAGACGTCTGTTAATGGTTATTGCTGATAAATGACGATGAATAATTTTCTTGATTAGGTGAACCTTTTTCTTAGTGAAATGTCTTCTAAGACCTGTAATTTTCTCAGACTAAGATTTTTGTGTTTAAGAGGTGTTTGTGTGATTTGAGCTGACTAGAGGTAGTCCCTTACTGCTGTTTCTGTTCTGAGATCGAATATTTGTAAGAGAAGTGTACGTATTGCCATGCAAGTTTGAACTGCTGTTTTGTGCAGGACAGAAGTTCTACCTTTTATCATAGTGTATGAGCACACAGGCAAGTCAGTCTGAGATAATTTTCAGTTGGTTTACTATATGGGAAACACCCTTGTGCATGCTCATACACTGATATACCCAACAGAAAAGACAAGATAGAATGCATTTTGTCACTGAGGGATAAGCAACCTAACCCTTTTATGAGCTAAAAACATGCACAGTAACCATGGAATAATTGATGAAACTTAGCTTTCTCTGCAGTGAAGTGTGCATGTGTCTATTGTCTCTCTGATAAACTTGCTTCAGAAAATAGTACCATCAAGCAATTATGGAACAAATATGGGAAGGAAAAATTTCTCCTTAATCTCTGTCAGATGTACTTTATAGAGCTAAGGGGTATCATTCTGAATTTATTTTTGTAATGCCTTGAAGCATGAGGATGCATGCTTTATTAGCGAGAACTGAATAAAAACTTGTATTTCTCCTCATCATCTGTCTAGTTTCTGGTATGAATGCTTGAAAGAGCAAATTAAAAGTTCACTTTCTGTGTTCATGCATGCTGATGAAACTCAATTAAATGAATATTCATGTAAAGCAAATAAAAGAAAGAAGTAAATGTAGTCAAGACAAATTTATTTAAAATTTCAAAACTTTTTTTTCTTTTTCCTGTTCCAGTATTTGCTGTGTCTTTTAGAAATCCCAAGACAACATACGAGTTATCGGAAAATGGGTGAATGAGTACCTTCTAGAGACAGGGTTCGGTTGGGGAAAACACCAAGTCATGGAGAACAGATACCAGTGAACAGAAACAATACTACTGTGCGGGGAGGAGAGTTGGGATTACTCAAGACTCACATAAATACATACAGTAAGTACGGTTTGAAAGTTAATGGGGCTCCTTGTGGCAGAAAATCTTTGAATAGCATAGCTTTAAACAAAGTCATTCTCATAAGTATCGAATAAATAAGTATATCGAATAAATAAGTATTGAATCTGAATCTCAAAGCAAACTTGATCTGCATAAAATTAATCCAGAGGATCTCCTAGTAAGTTTGAAGTAAGGCTTAATGGAATTGTACCTTGATGCAGAAACCTTTGGCATTTTTGTGGCTAACAGGATTTTAGAAGCTGTATGAAATTTAAATAAAATCATTGCGAAGGAATTGAACAGTGTGGATTGTGGAATTCTTTGTTATTTGGCAGCACTGAAAAGCAGGTGTGAAAAACATGGCTGAGTTAAGCGAAGATAGGCATTACCCAGTGTTTGTTTTTTATTTTTTTTTATTTTTTATTTGAATAGAAGGAAAGTAAACCTTTTATGGGGTCTTTATGGGGTCTACTCATAGCAGTTCTGTAAAGAAATACAAATACGATATATTTTGTTTGGAACAAGTAATACATTAAAAACCAAAAGATTTTATTTAGAAAGGTTAGAAATCAGTGTTCAGCATTGTTTTGAAATTTCCCTCTATTTAATTTTTTGGGCTGACACACACTTTTCCAGTCAAGTCACTGCCCACTCGGTGTTTTTTTTTTTTCCAAATTGGTTGAAGTCTAAGCCAGGCTGAACTTTACAGCTAAACCCATGAATCTTTACGATATGAGCTTAACTTTCTGAAGCTAAAGGTATTTGCAGGTTTTTTTGACTGGCATATGAGGAGGCAGGTATATTCTACAAAAAGTTTTACAAAAACTTTACTACTTCTCTAGAGCTGTTATTCATACTCAGTAGTACAGATCTATGCCTTTCCGTTTGAAAAGCTGTGGCCTATAATCTTGTGCTCGGTCAATGATCTAAAATGACTTTGTGGTCTATGGTCTTTAAAACTTTTATTTATTTTAAAACTCCAGTGAGACAAAGCGTCTGTTTTCAGCTTCTTGAACACAGTGAACTTGTTCTCTGTTCTCTTTAACTGTTTTTCATCAGGGCTGTTGTGATATCAAAGCAGTGAGAGCTCAATGAGATGTGGTAATACACTGACGATAAAGTCACTGAGAGTAGGAAGTGCCAGATCATTTGGTTTCTTGCAGTATTTTATATCAGAACTGTCATTTGAAGGTCTAAGAGGACATTTGTTTTCGTTAGATGCTTATGTTCTATTTGTTTCCTATGGAATACCTATTTGTTTTTTATAATCTATTTGCATCTGTTATAAAGGGATTATGTATTTAGGGCCTGATTCATGCCAGAGTAAATCATTCTAAAGGTGTCATTGACACGCTGCCAGTGTTAAACTGGCGTGTGGGAAGAGTACCAAAAAACCTGTTCTGATAGGTACAGTGGATGATCTGCTGCTTTTTCTTACTGAAGAACTCAGGCTTTTGTATTGGCTTTGTATGAGTCATATGTTTCGAAAATGTGTTTTGCCTCATGGTTAGCTATTATAATTAAAAGCTAGAGATAACAATGCAAAATATCTCTCCTGTGTACGCTGCCCTGTGCAACTGCAGCACTTTTACCAGTCTGGGATCCCTCTAGTGTACAAACATAGGGAGATGCTCCTATAACATAGATTTGCCTTAGGATGTCCATTAACATTTCCCAAAGCAGTTTGTGTCCTTTCTTGTGTGATAGGAGAGATATCGATCAACTGCCTACTAAGTTAAATGGTTGCAGCTTAATCATGTAAACTTCTGCTTTCCCTGGGGATTGTGGGCTCTACTGCTGGGAGTCAATGTTGTAATATTTCTGTACTCTTGACAGAAAGATCAGCATCCTGATTTCTGCCAGTCTTTCAGTTGGTTTTTCTAAGCTCTGTGCTATAGAGCAGTACACAGTTATGGAATTCTGAAAGATGTTTTGTTGCTGTATTTTTTTCTTGCTGCTGTAACTTGTGTATCCTATACAGGCTTAAACTTCATCTCTTTTGTGTTAGCTGTTTGGAGAAGGGAGAGAACCTTCCTACTGCTAAGCATGTTAACTGCACAGATGATCTATCTGTAGATTTCTGAGGAAAAGTCAAATGACAACATGTCAGCTTCTCAGTTCTGGAGAAATTATCCCACATTACCCTGGCAGTGCTAATAGTTTACAACGTTCGTGGTCTGTAATGGGCTGTTTGCCTTAAAGGGCTTTGACAGTTTTGCTGAACTTCACATGTACTCAGCTAAGAGGTGATCTTTCTTCACTGCATCACTTGCCATTTGAATGGGTCACATTTTGATGAGATGTGTTTGATTTGCTGACTGTGAAAGTGCTGTATAAATCTTCCTTTATGCTTACAAATTTCTCGAAAGATCCACTGTATTATTCTGAGAGCAAATATCTAATTATTTCCTGCTGAAAGCCATGTAAGAACACCTCTATGTTTTCTGAAATCCTTTGGTGACATCTGCCACAGTAAGTTTATGTACAAAATAAATCATGTAATGGGAAGTGGTTTCATTCCGTGGTCTTGTTCAATTGGAGTCTGACTTTGTGATAAGACAAAAAAGTGAAGGTAGAGGGCCTGGGGTGGGTCTTCAGTGGCTTTTGTAAGGTTATGCTATCATGGTTGAGGAAGTGAAGATCTAGTTGATGCATTGGCTTGTTTGACTGCATTATATCAAGGTCTGGAATGGAGCACGTGCTAACGTCATCGATATCAGCTCAAGCTGTACAGGTATTTCTACACCTCTCAAACACAGACCTCCTGAGAGATCGCCTCTGAAACTGATCCTTCTTACAATGTTATGTCTTCCAATTACATATTGGAGGAAATAATATTTAGAAGAAAAAAAGTCACTGGTGTGGTGGATGGGGCTTGCTTATACTCCACTGACTAGTATTGTAATGATAGTATTTGTAGGGCTGCAAGGAAGAAATGTTCTTGGTAAGTCTTGCACCGCAGAATGATCTGGGGTTTTCTGCAGGATTTGGATCTCTCTTGCAGCTGTCTTCAGATAGTAGGTGTTGGTTATGACAGTGCTGGCCAGCACAATTGGGTGATGAATCATCAGCATCATAATGTCTGTTACTTTAACACTTGTGCACCTGTACTAGGACCCATGTATAGAGTTCAAGGCCTATAAAAGTTTGTGCAAAGAGAAAAAAGCAAAATGAGGAAAACGTGTTTAAGAACAACTACTGTCAAGTAAAATTTCTCTAATGGTGGATATAAGGTTAATATGAGGCTGGCTCTTCACACACAGAAGCATTTGAAGGCTCCCCTGGGGCTGCAGCAAAGCTGTCTGAAGCTGTCATGACAACACTAAGCTCCAGAGTGGTTCACTTTCTGTTTGCCATTTTGAAGATTATCTTAACTGAATGCCACCATACTGTGAAAGTGTATGATCAAAAATAATGTGTCATGAACATACTGCACAAGAAAAGGTAGTGAACGTTTTAACGCTCAAGGAAAGGTTAATGAACAAGGTAATGAACAAGTTCTACAACAGAGGAAACTGTTTGCCTGAATTAGTATATGAATTGCATGCGTAGCTCTTTCTCTGTGTCTTCGGCTATCCTCCAACTGGCAAAGCTGCTTGTGATACTTCTTTGATTTTTGAAATGCGTATAAAGTCCATATCCAAACTATTGTGTATGCAAGCAGAGCAGCCGAGCCCCAGCCCTATTGTCTGAGCATCCGACAATGCCCATAAGGTATCTTACGAATATGATGCTAATTCTGTTCTACCTCATTTGGATCTATGAAGGGGAATTTTCTTAAACTGGGCCTTCAGCCATCAGTGCTCATGTTTGAAAAATGGTAACAGACATTCTGTTTATCACTTGTAATACTTGCCCATATGCCATGTGCTAGGCATCAGGAGGAAGCATCCTTGCTTCTCTGTATCATAGGAAGAAATACTGTGAATTTCAACCTGGCTATATTCGGAACCTAGTGAGTACATTCATTTGGCCAGAGGGCATCCCATTAAGTGGCATAAGGAAAGTCTCTTGCAATCACTAAAGACTTTTCTTGCTGTAATCCCTCCTGATCCAGGGAATCTGAGGTGGGAAGTGAAACCAGATCTTTTTTCTGGCTTTGCACAGTTCTGTGACAATGCCTCCAGGGCTGCTAATGTATTAGGGAAGAATTCTGCCAAGCTCTTCACAAAGTGACGTTTTCTTTCATAAATCTACCAGCTGGTTTTAATGACAATGTGAGATACTGTTGCAGAAAGTCAGGGTGGCAGAATCTTACTTTGTTCATGAGTGGCAGCTTAATAGCTTTAATTCCAGCTGCTTAGAAAGGAACCAGAAATGTCTAAAACTAGAAAAGAATCAGAAAGTTTTTGCAGATAAATAAAGCACCTGACCTCCCCTTCCGCTTTCTTCCATGACACCCCTAATGATCTCATGTTTGCTGTACCAGGCAGATCATCCCTGCGAGCTGAGGGGTGAGTTATTTATCCATATGTCCATTCACAGTTCTACACCTGTGTCAGCTTTGGAACATACCTAGTCTTCATAGTGTCAGGTTATATGCTCCCTCTTTTTGGGGATGTTTTATTCCATGTCAGTCTAGCACTTCTGTAGTCATCAGGAGTAACCTTGGTGAGAGGCCACTTAGCTGCTCCTTGATAAATAATTACTAAATAATACATCGAGTGCTGGCATCTTGCTTTACCCTATTGAATTATAAAGGGAAAACTTTAATGAAGCAAATGTTAATTCAGTTGACTCTGTTGCTTTTATTATCCTTTTCAATTCCCACAACGTTCTGCATGTGAGTGAATGGAGTAATTCCATTCTGAAAATGATGAGTGACGTTCATGTGTTTGTTTTAATTTCTTCTATGTTTCCGACACTGCTCACCATTCTTTCATAACAAAGCTGTCCCCCAGCTTGCTTTTTCATGTTTCAGATCACATAAAGGTGGTGACATTCAACAGAAAGATATAATACATTGTTTATTTTTCAGTATATGGGCATCTCAAGGTGCATAAATTTCAGTAAGTGAAAAAGATAACAGAGAATATTGAGCATATCAGGAGCAGCATTAGAGCAACAGAGATCACAAAATCACTTGTACCGTAGCTAATCGGATGCCCTCGCAAACGTGCTGACAAAAGGGCTGGTTTAAGTTCCGCACTAGTTGCATTACCACAAGCCATACTGGCTGTGGGGTAGCGGTCTCCGCAGACTCTGCAGGCAAATGCTCAAAGGGCAAGGGCCAGCTATGGTTACCTACTGCGGTGACTTGCAGCTGCAGCCGTTGATTTCCTACTGCACAAATGAGAGATGACATCAGATGAGCTTTGTGCTAGAGACTTGATTAAATTGGATGCTGCACCAGCCAGAAAGGATTACAATGATGTTAGAGGTTCAAAGAAAACATGTAGCACAAAAGACTAGGCTGTACCTCTGTCAGCTGAACCTGACAGAATTGCTCAGTGAGAAACACATTTCAAGGTAAAGATTCTAGTCTGATGTACTCTGTTTACATCAGCCTTATGGTGGTTTAAAATCTGGTTTTGGTGCTGCATGTTTGGATAGAGCGATATGACTGACTTCTGATGTTCCAGATCTTAAACTGATTTAACTTATTACACACACACAGTACACCACGTACACATTCCTTTCTAGGTACTGTAAATTAGCTACAGTATATGAATCTCGGCGTGTAATATGATAACATTTTATTCTTGTTGGAAGTAATGATTGTATTATGTATTTCGTGCCCCAAGAGAAATAGCATGACTTCAGGCAACAGAAATTAACAGTATGAAACATTATTGTTTGTGATGTTGTTGATGTTTTAATTGCTGATCATTAATCTGTGTTCTTCAACTCCAGTGTTGGTAGAATTATAATTAGTCCAGTGTGTTTTGCTGAAACGTAGAAAACAATCAGTCTGCCACTAATGATAGGGCATGTGGGACTCCAAAACTGAGTATCGAGTCAGTAGTTCTGTTCCACAGAGCATATTTTTTTTATATTGATATTTTTGGGAAAAGTTTTATTTGTCAGGAGAATAACTTAAAGAAAACTTACAGAACTTGAAAAGAATTTTCAAAGAAAACCTTGCATGTTTTATTTATGTCAATTTAGATGCTAATTACATAATGATGTAATTACTGTATC
Organism: Steatornis caripensis; assembly: GCA_013398225.1. Lineage (NCBI taxonomy): Eukaryota > Metazoa > Chordata > Aves > Caprimulgiformes > Steatornithidae > Steatornis > Steatornis caripensis. The sequence goes on along the minus strand of VZSC01016581.1, from coordinate 1,266,926 downwards.
ATGGTACAGTGGAAAAAACTTTGGACATGCATGTTGCTGGAAATGTAAATAATGTCATTATAGTTGATCCTAAGTGTGGCCTTCACTCTTGCATGTATGTTTGCGTAGTCAAGTAGATGTACATATACATTTCTTGTGTTACTTTTTTATTCAGGCAAAGATCAGTTTCATCATAAATTAACACTCATATGATAGTGTGTGTGCACGTATGCATTCGTGAAATTTAAAAACTATGTATGTGTTTCAGGATTAGTTATGTTGTAGATCTAAATCTAGCTCTGCTCTTGGACTAAGCTCACTTTAAGAATAATTTCTGTTCCTTTTTTAGCCTTTTATGTCAGAAAAAAGATAACTGATAATGCCAGTCAGAAAAACCCCAAAACACCACCATATCACATTCTCTTACATCAATGCAAAAGTAGCTGAAGAATTGCAAATTAGTTGTACACTTGTATAACTTGTTCAGTATGGCAGATGTTCACTAGAGTAAATATCTAAGAGTTATAAAGCAGCTTTTACGATTTTGCATTATCTGCAGTGGCAGGGCTTTGCCTGTGTGGGTAAGATGCTCCAGCAAACCAAGGTATGACTGTAAACTTCCACAATTGAGTTCATGTAAGTTCAAGTATGGAAAATCCCTAATTCATTTTCTCACAGTTTAGCTGAAATCAACTGGAAACAAGTTTCAGTTAAACAGAGAGAAGAGTGCTTCAGAAGTGACCGACGAGTGTCCTATTCAAGGTTTTGCACACTGTAATTACATTGGCTTTGAATGCATTTAGGTCGCACTGATACATTCTACTTTTAAAGCGTCTATAATCTGATCTGGCTCTAGAAGAAGTCAGTGAGATACTGCCACTTACTACAGGAGAGGTTTGAATCATTCTTTTAATGAGGCAGGGGCCAGTTCTCAGTTGGCATAAATCAGTGTTGCAATAATTTATCCTGGCTAAGAATCCTTCCCCTTCTATTTAAAGAATAAACTTATTTCCTAGTTAGCACTGATTCTGTAAAATTCCGTTAACCTACTTTCTCCACTAAAACAAAAAAAAAGATTGTATAAATTGTATAAATTGTATATATATTTGTGTAAACTTGTATTCAGGTTTAGCACAGAAGCAAAGAAGTGTTTATTCAGAAATTATTTGGTCTAGTTCTAAAACCAGATGTTGTTTCCATACTAATCTCTATAATCAATGATGACATTCCTATTGCCAGCAGACAGCTGAATGTCAAGCTGTTAATGATGGAATTTTCAACAAGCCTCCATTTCAACTCAGTTTCAGATACAGTGATACAGCAAAGTTATGAAAGTTTCACGACTGAATGAAGTACGTCTCATTATAGCTAAAGATGGACAGTATTTTGCATTGAGTGTCACTTCACTTTGACCATCAGTTTAACTGTGCTGACATTAATGTATGATGAATAACCTGCATGTGTATGAGATTAAGAAATAGACGGTTTAAATTCTGGAATCTACTTTTGTAACATAGTTTAGCTGCCAAGCTTTAAGATGTGTTAGTTTATGATTAGCACTTGATTCTAAATCAGTTTGTGGTAACATACTCTAAATGGGGGCACCTGTTTGGCTAGTGGAACATACCCAACTTTTAACCTGAAATAAAACAAAGATGGGGTTATACATCTATCCACAAGAGATTTAACATCATCAACGTTGTCGTTGTCATCAGCGTCATCGTCAACGTCATCATCAACAACGTCATCGTCGTGATTTAAACCACTCCCAGAATATAGTAAATTTGAGAAGTAACACTTAGCTTGGCTTTCCTCTGTTGCCGAGCAATGAAAGGTTTATAGCTGGAGTAAGTTGTAATGAATGAATCCAGTGAATACTTTACAGATCTTTCAAAAGAAAGAAAGAGAATTCCTGCCACTTCAGAACCAGCTGTGTGATGAATTTGTGTAATACTGACAACCTAGAAAAAGTCCCAGAAGGGATTTTGTTACAGACAAAGAATTTTCTGTGGGAATTAGTTCAGACAAATTCTAATGTGTTCTGGTTTGAAGTGTCAAGAGTGGGGAATAAATAGCATTGGCTACCTTGTGACATAGGAGCTGTTAAAAGTTGCCCACTGTTGGTATTAATCCTTCCCAACTGCAAAGCAGATTGAGACGGGGTAGCTCTTAAAATGAAAATTGATGTAGAACAAACCTTGACGTCTGTATGACTTTTGCTGGTATTGTTAAGACAACACGCATTTCATTGGTTCTTTCTTTCAGTATTATCATGATGATTATAGGTCCTCCAGAGCATCCACACAGCCTAGTAAGACTTTCCTTCATTGTTTAGTACATTTGTTGTGTTTGTGTGAGATTACCCATCTCCCTATGTGCTGAGCGATGGCGTTTCTTGGCAGAATGTGTAGTTGCTTTTAATGAGACACACTTCAATGCATTGTGCCACATTGTACCAAGCTGCACGCTAAAACATTATAAATCCTTTCACTTCATGTCTTTGCTTTTCATTCTTTACACCTTCTCTTGGAAGCATTAAAGGCAACCAGCTTTTTGGCTTTCGTGCCTGCCCGAAGGTGTAAGTACAATAATACCGGTGCCAAAATGACTAAAGAATCAGAATGAGAATCCCTGAATGGAGAAAGGGTGGGAGGGAAGCAGGAAAATGAGCAAAGAAGAAGATGAAAGAAGAGCACTGAGGAGAAAAACTATTTCTTAATTACACTACGAACTTTCTCTTGCAAGTGTTGGATCTCACCCTAATTAAAGTAATTGGCATGTAGCAGTGTGATGCAGATGGAATTCAGACACATTCTGTACTAGGCAAAGAGAGTTTAAATTTGCATTTGCTAGCTAGCTTGCAAAAGAGCTGGGTGTTTTTTCTCTTTTCTTTCATCATGCGCAAAAGGAAGAGTGTGATTACATGGCTGTCAAGAAAGAGAAGGCACATGAATGCAAGTATCTGTGTTCCTCTTTAGGCTCAACTGCCTGAACACGTACGCTTACCTTGCATCCAGAAGGAGTTTGAGCTCCTGCAGGGATGTCCCTATAACAAATCCTCAGAATATCTTAGAGACTATTTAGATGTTTGGAGGAGATTTTGTCTAGTCTGGAAGCAGACAGGAGCTATAGCCATCGGGGATTAATCTGAATCCTTTTAAAGTTACTGGAGTGACAATGAATGAAAATCTGGCCTCTCGCTGTACTCTGCTTCTTTCTACTCAGTGAATTCTCATCAGGTTTGAGGTTTAAAAGGTGAAAGCATGGTAAAGGATAATGGGTTTGCAAGAGACAATTTAGCTTCCGTTGGTAGAGAAAAAGGAACATGTGCTAATCAAATGGATCACAAAGGCAAAGTACTTGCTTGCTCCTTCCCTACAGATCACAGCTCTCAAAGTCTGATCTTATGGGTCTGCAGACTCTCTTCACCCATCCCTTGATCTTTGAGAAAGTCCAAGATGAATTCAGTTCAGTTAAAAACGCGATTGGCACAAGATACTGCCAATGGCACAGGATACTGCCAATGGCACTGGAGAAGCCATAAAAACCTGAACGGATTGACTGAGGTTGATCCAGCTCCTATGCAGAACAGCTGTGTAAGCTCTAGCTGCCTGGAAATATTTCAAGTAAAATGAAATCACAAAGTACTACTAGGACACCTGTTCTCACTGTGGTATATGAGACAAAATTTCAAGTTTTCCAATGCAGGTTCCAGCTCATGAAGTACAAAGCTTGCACAAATCTCACTGATTTCAAAATAGATTGTGCATTCTCAGCACAGCTGTGTATCTGGACATGCCTGTATAGATAGGTTTGAAAGAAAGGAGATTATCTGCCTTTGCCATCTCTTTCCAGATCTGTAAATCTAGAATGATAATAGGTCCTGTCTTTCTGTGAGAAAATCACCAGCTTCCAAGGGCCAGGGGACTATATCATCTTTCAAGAAAACTGTTTTCACAGCAGAGAAAAGACCAAGCAGTTACAAATATAAATTGACTTCTTATTCAGAACACTAGGCGCGCGCTCTCGGGGCTTATCGTTCCTTAATTCTCTTGTTTATGGTGTGAGGATCACAGTGAGTGAGCCACCTGGAGACCATTGGGGAAGATGGAAGACATTCTCTCCCCCCCTGAAATTTCAGTTATCCTGACTGCTTCTGGTGTCACTATGTTCTAATTGCACGCCAATAACATGCAACCAGTGGTGTGTTGGTGCTGGAATATGCAAAGATTATTCTGCAGTATTAGCTTTAATATATTTCTGGTATTTATATGAATGTCATTGAAACGCCACTGATTAGCAGACTGCTGTGGATTTGAGTCCAAGTTTTGTGACATGTTCTTGAGTTTTAAGGTTTGAATTTTCTGTGTGTACCAATGGAAGACTTCAGAGGCTCAGAGCTGATGTGTGTCTTGAACAGTTATTCAGGGGTGTCTGTGTTCTAGCAACAAGTGCCTGTCTTCTGCAAATCGGTATGTCTGCCTATGCTGGCATGGCACTTCAGTCCGGTAAGGTTTCTTTCTGATTGCTGCAGTCTGCCTAAATAGGCCAAAGAAGGACATCATGCTGTTAATTGATGACAACGATGTTTGAAGGCCTTCCTCTGCCCTCAATGTTTTTTCATTTATCTTCAATTCCTATGAGGGAATTAATATTCCAGGGCAAACATATACTTAGGTCATCTCTGCCCATGGGTTAAACGGAAAAATTGTGATCAAAACCACTGGCGAGTTTCATGGTAAAAGAGGATCATTATCTCATAGGTGACAGTATCCTTTTTATTCACCTTTCTTAGAGTGAACAACAGCTGGAACAACCCAGTGAATCCTTTGAAATGGTAAGGAGTTTAGATATGGGTATGCTACTTTATTTCATTCTGTCTTGCAAGCAGGGGGTGAAATGCCAGGAAGTGCACCACTGTCTGCTACCCTCATCAGCTCTTCTGTCTCTGCAAGCAAAGGAAACCTTAGCTTTCTCTTCTTCCAGTGAGTCGGTATCAGTCTTTCTTTCTCTGAACCTGTTGTGAGATCAAAGGTAGGGGTCATTGGATGGGAGAGCTGCTAAAGTGCGAGCTCAGCAATGGAGAAAAAGCACAGTAGCATGGCTTCCCTCTGCTCCGTGCCCCATCTGCCAGAGGTGAGATCAAGAAACTTGACACATCCGTAGATGTACAGAGCTGAAAGGAGAGCTTGCTTGGAGTGCCTGAAAGGAGGCTCAGCTCTCACCCCTTCTCATTGGGAGCAGTAGCTCTGCTGGAACTTAGTGCAGCTGACCAGATGCTTTAATGAAAACCATGCTAATTTAACAGGCTGCAAACTCTGATTAAGAGGCAGACAACTATATGTAAATCATTATAATGCTTATTGTCTCAGACACTATTCCTTATTAAAGTCTTCCAGACTTTTTCTGGTGGAACAGGTGATTAGTGGTGGAGGTCATACATGCTCTGCATAAGTCTAGCATATTTTATAGTTCTAACTATTTATTAGAACTGGAGGTAGACCTAAACTTACTTTGAGTCAGTGAGACACAGACTCAGGTGTGCTTTTAAATGTTTTTCTGGGCTGGAGCTGTGTATACAACTGAGGTTTTTCTTTTGGTCATGCTGCATAGATTTTTGTAACGGCCTTAAGGGCATCCTGGGTTGACATTGAAGATTGCTTATTTTAAAAAGCTTGAACTGAGTTGAATAGTTGTAACTAGAGTGCTCAAAGATACTGGAGGTATCATGAGTTACTGACTCATTTGTGATATATTATTGCTGTGTGCCTTTGCTTGGGCATCTACAGGTGTAAGTAAAGCCAGTCTATTTAAAAGATCTTGTCTCTTACGTGCAAAGTGAGCATGTAACATTTTGTAGGTGAGTTTGTTAGGTTTTTGAGTGGGGTTTTTTGTTGTTCTTGTTCTTTAAATATACTGGTTTTATGGCACTTGGAGTTCTGAATATAAGCAGAAAGCTGTGAGAGGAATAGATGGCGTGACTGTGCTTAGAGCTGTATTTCCTGTCATCCTTTTGCGTGCCTGACATCTGATACTTTATGGGGGAAAAAGTTATATGTTTTTTTTAAAGTTAGGAAAATATGTTCAATGAATCCTGCTAAAAGGCAGCCTCATGCTGTTGTCATTAATGGCTTCCCCTGAGAAACTGGCAAATTGATAAATTAAGCTTTCCCTCTGTGACAGCCTTTCACACACTCAAGATGTAGTCCTACTTTAGTCTTCAGCAGTGTTAAATCGATCTACTATAGAAATACTTTGCCTTGCTAGCTAGGTACAAAACAGATCTAGAGACTTGTTGCATCAGTTCACTATGTTTAGCTCAATCTTTTGGCAATCACAGGAGGCTTAGATTTTGTATTTATATTGAAATGCGTCCCTAATTGAGATGTCTATACTGTTTCAAGCCTCTCTTCTTGAAAACCAATTAATAGATATCACAGTAGAACACAGTCTTTTTATTAAGACTCAATTAAGGAAGAAATAATAAAGCCAAACTAGGTGAAGCTTTTAGTGTGTTATACACAGTAGATCTTGAAAGACAGATCCAAAGTCAGATCTCACTTTGAACCTGCTTTCATCTAGTAGCAGTAATAAAAAATCCTATATGGTGCCTGTACTAACAAGGAGCTCATAAAAAACCCAAACAACTAAGCAAACTGAAATACCCTTCCGTAAGTAAGAGATGGATATTAGTTACGTCCCCTGTGAACAGGGGAAAGTGGTATTTTTGTTTTAAGCATTTTATAAAGGCTGATAGCCTATTTCATTAACTATTACCGGTTGCTACTAAATCATTACCATTTGCCTGCATGTCCTTTTGGTTTTTTCTCTTCTCCAACTGAAAAGAGGTTTTGTGAAGACTATTTAGCCAAATTGTCTTCGTAATAATACCAAGAAGTAGTGTAGTTTCTCAGCATTGCATGTGCTATGTTGCTTTAGTTTCTCAGGGTCCCATATGCTAAGTTGCTTTGAAAATGCAGAGAGTGCTGTTTTGAAAGACCTATGATATTCTTTATTACTGTGTCTTGTGATACCTACAGAACTGAAATGCTAAAGGGAAATATCTATTATGCGAGGATAGCGGTAACAGCTGGTACCAACTGGTCTTAGTAGTCTGTTGGTCAAAGTGATGGAAAACATGGTAAATTTGCCTAAGCATTTGTCAAAAATCTGAACTTAAGCTACAGTTTTTAAGAAAGTTGAAAGTAGTTGATTATGATGTCATTAATGCTTTTAGGCAGAATGTGGCTGAATTAAACACAGGTTTGTATGTTATAACCTGATTTACGGTATATGTATTATCAATGCAGGCTATAATTAAGTAGAATAAGAAAGATTATGAAAATCTTAAAAAAAGAAGGTAAGGTGGAAAGAAAATTGCATAGGTCATCCTTACAAAAAAGAATCTTAAATTATATAATTGTTGTGGACTCAATGAATCTGACAGTGTCTTTCTTGTTAAATGAAGAGCTCAATTGTTCAGCTCTTGACTACTGTTGTTCTGTCATATTTATAAAGGAAACTAACTTTTTTGTGTCACTTTTAAAAAGATAAATATGATCTTTCTTAGGAATTGAGTGAGATGACTTTTTGTTCCCCATGTTTCCCCTGTTGCTAAGTACTCTTATTCTTAAAACACAAAACCTAAAGCAATTGGCAGAATGAATGCCTTCATCTTTATTGATAAATACAATGACTAAAACCGGTAACTCACAACCAGAATAATTTGTGACAAGTGGCAATGCTAGGGAAATTTGAATATTGAGATGAGTGCTTTTATTTGACTATGTATGTGGCTCTTGGGTTCTGCCTTGGCACAAGTTTGATCAGTCTGACCCTCTTTGCTAATGTAGGATGTTAATTTAGTCATAAGTTGAAATATTTGCAGCGTCCAGATGCCAACAGGAAAGCGTGAGAAACCAAAGTCACACATATAAACACAAACCCACATCCATGCAAAAGTGAAATTTCATTTTTGGAAGGCTCTAACTTCCAGTCCCATGCAGTTAGTTCACTGATCACTCAACCCCTGCGAACTCTGCTGAATTTTGGAAAAATGGGGAGAGTGTTTTGATTTTAGAGGAATAGAATGTTAAATGGAAAGTTGGTCTCAGAGAGTTGTGAAAGTGTCCAGTCGTTTTAATGTCGTGCTCCCTAATGCAGCCTGCGCCAGTAGACATAGTCTGGAGCAGGTCAGAAAGGTGCGAACTATTATATTAATTGTACTAGTTATTTTCATACTACTCCATACCCATGCAGTGCCAACAGTTAAAAGGCCTGTACATCAAACATGTCTGTCCTCAACTCCTTGAGAGCTTGGTATATGAATCTAGCTGGCTTGTTCTTAGGTTCAAATGCAGAGCAATCCAGATGCTGTCATATCCCAGAGTGAGGGACAGGGAAGCTGAATAGTTTGGCCTTTTTTCACTCCTCTCTGTCACCTAAGCTTTTTCTTCTCTCATAGAGGAAAGGTGGACTTACTTTTGAAATCAAACTTGTGATAGGATTTTCAATAAATTTTTCTGTGTAATTGCAAATTGAATAGACTAACACTCAATGGATGTTGGGTTATGTTTACACGTAGATGTTTATCAGAATAATGAAGCCAGTCTGAATTATCGGTTTTCCAAGATGGCTTTGTTCACCATCATCTGGAAATAAGAGCCTCAGGAACTATATTCTCAGCAAGTCCTATCTGTGAACAGCCAAATGTAAAGTGAGGGCACAGACTCAGAGAGAAAATGATGATGCAGTTTATTTATGCTGAAAATTACTGCATGAAACCAAAGTTAAAATGACGAACTTATATTGCTTTCTTTTCCTCTCTGAAGAAGTTCATGGGTTCATGTGTTCACATTCTAGAACATGACTCCGATTATATTACATTTTATGGAACTCAGTAAGGATAATTTGACATCAGTAATGGTGAAGGGCTAGTGCCTCCCATGACAAGGACTGAATCTGCTTTAGGCCGGTTGGGTAAGAGACGGTTAATTTCTCCGTGCTTTACTGCCAACACACAACAGAATTGCTAATGCACATATGAGTTCAACACTATGGAAGACAGCAAATATTCATTTAAAAGCTGCCTATTTTATTGCGCTGGGTTTAGTGGGGGTTGAAGATCCACATCTGTCAAGTTATTTGCCAGTTCTGAACCTCGCAATATAAATCCACACAGTGTTGTGTTGCTGGAACTGGGATTTTAGAGGTCTTGGAAATATTTATTAAAATTTATAAAAAAGAGCAAATTTTTTGAGGCCTTAGCAAGTTTAATTGTAGTTGGTAATGATATTTCTCACTGCAAGATGCTTTCCTTTCCAGAAGTTTTTAACTTGTACCTACAGAAAACTGACCGTTTTCTATTTAAAATATATCATAGTTTCTGTGTAGTCTTGACAGATGCTCATGATTTCTACTTATGGAGAATTTACGGAATGGTCCCTAACACCAGTCACTTGTACTAAAGGGATTGCTTCCTCCGCAGAATGTAGTCCTTTTGAAGACATGAAGTTAAACATTAGCCCAAGCACAGGCAAAAGGAGTGACGTTGTCAGAAGTGGGAAGGACATGAGTCCTCCAGAGCACCGAGGTGCCAGAATATCTGGAAACTAAGTTTCAAAGTGCTTATGGATCTGTGTTAGTTTACTATTCTTAGCATATGGGATGCAGTAATAATTATGTTTGATTATACTGCTTTGATAATTGATGGGAGATTGTAGGTGCAAAAGTCCTTCTGCTGCAAGTTAGTGGGGTTGTTGCCTTAAAAATGGTTGGAGTCAGTTCTTTGTTTCTTTTTACTTGAAGAAAAAGTAAAATCACATACACTTGAAAACTTATTTTGAAAATACTTAAGGCAGATGGACATTGCTAATGAGGATCATGATGGACATTGCTAATGAGGATCACTGGGCTGAAACTTGAATGAGTGTAAATCCATTTTCAAGTATATACTTCTCACAATTTAATTAGAGGATATTATTACAAGTAATAAATAAATAAAATATTAGGGAAAGTTCAAAAAAGTTTTGGTCAGTATAGCTAAATTAGTTCTGTCAATAAACACTTAAAGAGGCTATAGGAAGATCGGAAAAATTCGTCACAGCTTTCTGACAGTATCTGTTAATGTATTTAGCAAGATTTGAAAGAGAGCACTTTGGCCAGATTCCTGAGCTGTAGTTGGTCTGTCCCGTTTTATTATAGATTTCAGAAAATTTAATTAATTTCTTCAGGCCCCAATTTGATATTGACTTATTGTTAGAACTCTTGTCGGCATATGTCCCAAAATCACGAGGCTTTGGGTCCTTTTCAGACAGGTGAAGCCAGGATGTCTGTCTTCTGAAGAGGTTATTCCAAATATCATTATGAAAGAGGGACACTTTCCAAGACAACGTGTGTGGCTGCAATGAAAGAAGAAATCAGGATTTTGGAGGTTATCATTAAATAAACTTGCAGTTCTCAAGTATAACTCCATTTATTTGTTGGATTTAGCTAGACTATAGTCCAAAAAAAGAGGTCATTGGGCCTACATCCAGGAAGGCACTTAAACACAATCGTAACTTTAAATGCATGAGTGACTTGATTCAAATAACGACCTTAAGAGTTTTGTTTGATTGGGGATCCATTGATTGTTTTTTTGGCACCAATCTTATTATTTCTTTAAATGAGGTCAGTCAAGAAGTTAGAAACTTCAGTTCACTTCCTTGTTTAGGGAACAATACCACATATAGGGCTCTGCTGATGGAGCTTTGGAAGGCTGAGCAAGACCTTTTTTCTATTGAAAATAGTAATGTACTTGATGTCTGTTAATTACTGCTTGGGCTGAAGATCCTTATGGTTCTCTCAGCTTGGCCTGGCCCCACACATCATCCCATAAAGAAGAATGTAGTCATTTAAGATTCTTATTTTAAAATTCAGTATGGCAGTTACTCCTTATCCTTTGAGACTTCCTGTAGACTGATGGCAATCAGTTCTTGTGTTTCTGGCTGTAGTTGTCAATAGTTTGATAACTGGGGCCAGAAAGTCATTTTGAGGCAGTGAGTGCCTCTTTACAGCTGTAAAAATAATAGGAAAAATGGACTGTTGGTACAAGAGAGTGCCATCCTGCCTCAGCCACGTTTCAGATTGTTTGGGGAGGCTGTGGTGGTGTGTTCCCTCAGCTCGTTTACAGCAGATCTTCATGGAGACGAGGAGCCATCCCCTGTGTTACAGGAAAGGTCACGCGGCCTTCCCTCTGTTCCAGAACTTGCCATAATGTTGAAATAGCAGGTTTCTTTCATCCCCTGAGCTCGACCCAGCTTCTACACTGATTATTATTCCCATAATGTCTCCTTTGGTGGTTGTAGGAGGCATGATGTAGCTGCTATATTTGTGAAGATCTGCTTGGCTTCCTTTTTGGATATTCCTTCTTTACCTTCCTTTAAACAGCTTTAGTTAATTGCCCAAATAGCCCATGTGAATCAGATTAGAGAATGTGAGAATCTTTCCATATGGCAGAATGTCTGGGTTTGTTTTCCAGTAAGATTAGACAGTTTTTCTCAGAATTCTTTGTTTGCTGCAAAAAACCATATTTAAAGAAATCCTGGCCCACCTCAGGAGTCTTTTTTTTTCAAGAATCCAACTAAATACAGGAAATCAAACTGAGTTTACCTTATTGTTTTTATTCACTTTCTTTCCTTCTGAGGTAGAGTGTTAGAGTTCCCCGGCTGCTGTGAGTATGTACTGTTCTGTACCCCTTTGCTGCCTCCTCAGTGGCCCAGCAATGCCTTCGGCACAAGTAGGAGCTATTCTTACGATGATTACACCACACAGCAAATGGGGTGCAGGACCCTTGCATAGAAGCAGAGTCAAATTGAACGATTCGTATTTCCTTGCAGTGTACGTTGCTGAAGAAGAAAGAAAAGTTATTTTAGATCTCTTTCTGTTTTAGGATAGGTATAAAAAAAGCAATGCAGAACAAGTGAAGGACATTTTGCATTGGCAGGACATTGGAGTGTTTTGTGTGTGGCTTAATACATCTTTGCTAGTTTTACCATTTCTGGTTCTGAAGCTGAGAATCAAAACAACAGTGTCTTCAAGTTTCGTTACAGGAAACTAATTTAATGACCGTATAAATTTGCTGTGATTATTCCCATTTTACTGGTAGAAGTGCACCTCTTGACAGAAGCTAGTCATGGCTGTCTCAAGGATGAGCAGGAAATGAATTGCAGACATAGCGTTTGGTCTCAGACACTAAGGTGCCAATTAAAAGGCAGGAACCCTTGTGGAAAATGTATCCCAGAGGAAACTTGGAAATGCTGTAATAGCCAATGTCTGTTGCAGATTTCCTGATGACAGTCTTTTCTGTTTAGATAGGAAAGATGGTTTCATTAGATTGCTGAAGAATGCTTGTAAAGGAAGTTTCCCATGAGAAGGTCACATTTACCTCTTTAAAATTAAACACATCATTAAAAGGTCTTGGCTGAATCAAGGCTAAGGGAACCCAGTTCAGTGACTCCACTTTCACACCTGAATACTTGCGAAGCAAAATGTTTGAGGCTTCTGAACCTTTATTCCTAATGTCTCTATTCAAAGGACTGATCTGCAGATGACTAAATTATCTTCTCTCTCAAAGTTATTTTTTTTAAATGTGTATAGCATCCTAACTGCAAAAAACCACGTGCTTATTAATGCATTTATTTTTGTGTTTCAACTAATTTTCTATAGATCCAGAAGTGTTTGCCAAAAGTGTTTTCTTAAACAGACAAATGGGAGGATACAGGACCTAAAGAAGCTGTTCTCACTGAATGTATTTGCCAAATGAGTCGGAATAGTACATATGGAAGACAAGATGGATAGGGATCAGTGCATTATTGGCCTGACTAGGGAGTTACGTAGACAATAATTACAAACTATAAAGAATGGTGTTGGAACTTCGTTATAGAGTTTGATTAAGTTGTGTAAAATCATGGCTATAACCCTCTGTATTTCTGTCAGCAGCTCAGTCATGCTGGACTATCTGGATACTTACCTGCTATATCTGTCTGTTTTCAGGTGGATTATATGCATCTGCCTAAATTGAAAATTGAAACAGATTGATTTTGACTCGATGCAAGGAAAAACTTTTTCACTTTGAGGACAGTCAAGCATTGGAACAGGTTGCCTGCAGATTGTATAGTCCCAGATTGTGTCGATTCCTGGAGGTTTTCAAAACTTAACTGGAAAAAGGCCTGAGCAACCTGATCTGAGCTGATAGTTGATCCTGCTTTCAGCAGGAGATTAGGCTACAGCGCTTCTGATGAGGTCCTTTCCAGCCTGATCCTTATATTTTGCCTATGCTCATGGTGAATATTCTCGGCCATGTTTTTTTTTCGCAAAAAAAGGTTGAGAGCAAAGATGGAACTCTAAAATCTTGACAGGTAAAACACAATCATCTGACTTTGTGCTTAGAGAGTTTAACAAATGCTTTTTCTTTAGACGTGTTCTGCCATGCCATTGGATCTGTTGAAATACAGCCTATAACATAATTGCCGAAACTATCCCAGCACTAAGCCAGAGGACTCAAGTTAGGTTCTGGTACTTACTCAGAGGTGGGAAACATTTAAACTGAAGACATTACTGGAGCTAAGATAATTATCTTTGGGTAGTGAGATCTTAAAAGGCTTGCAGAGAATTCCCCTAGGAAACTATTACGTCCCTGCAATTGCTTGCTTCCATTTGAACATAGCCAGAATCCCTGCTCTGTGTGGGAAACTGGCTTGTGGGGAAAGAATAAAAGAGATTATAATGAAAAACATTTGGTCTGAAAAAGCATCTTTGGATAAGTTTGGTATTTGGTAAAAACTGAATTCCATTTACTTATTTTTTGGTTGGTTGTGGGGGTGGAATGTAATTGCAGACATTTCAACAATAAGTTGCCCTTTACATTCTGGATACTAGACCAGCCGTTCAGTCCCACTTCTGCACATCAAATTGGGTGTTGGAAGAGGGCAGTCAATGTCATAAGCCATTCTGGGCTCTTACGTGGAATAGACGACAATGGAAAATATTTTTCCTTCTACCCCCTACTCCTTTTCCCTCCATGCTGACTACTGAGAGGTTTTTAAAAGCCTATCGCCATCATGAGCACATGGTTGGGTTTTACCCTTTATCAGGCTCAGAGGAGGCAGGTCAGCCTTTTGAAATTTCTCAGCAGTCAGCAAGAATAAAGTGGGCATCCTAGTGGTAGGAGTAATTTTCAGCTTCCTGACAACAATTGGCAGAATGCTGGGAAAAGCTATTAAAAATGAGGTTCGATCACCCAAGTCTATTTTGGCCTATATTTAATGAGATGTGTCAGCTAGAATTTACAGTAAGTGGCTAATTGTTAATAATAGGCCTGTCTAAGACATTCTGTGACTTTAGCAGATCTGTACAATACAATCCCGTGGGCTTGCTAGGTTTTTCTGCATTGGGTATCACAGGTTGACTTATCGCTGTAGTGAAGGAACAGGATGTGACAGAAACAAAGGCATTGTTAACTTTCTAAAAGTGTGTTTATTATATAATATTGAACATATTATATTGGTAAATTACAACAATTAAGTTAAAAATTAAAAATGAATATGTGACCTCAATATAACACTGGCATTTCATCTCCTTTCCTAATTGTGCTCAGGAACAAGGCAAAAGGTCTAAGGAGAAAGATGTTTCTGTTTAAGGCACTGTGCAGCTTGCTTGCAAAGGTTTTTTTTGTTGATCTGGGCAAATTACCACATCTCCCTCTGCTTCAGTTTTATATCTGTAGAAGGGAATGCCACTTTTTCTCTAGCAAAAGTGGAGGGTATACCCACACAGAAGTGACTGAGGGATAGTCATAGGATTCTATAAAGTGGATTTATGACATAATGCCTTAGTATGAACAAGTCTAAACCACACTTTCTTAATCTCTTGAATACTAAGGTTTTGACATCAGCATGTCTATTAAATTAAAGCATGCTCAAACACCAGAAAAAAAGCCATTTAAGAACATTTGGTGTCAACGTGTTTGTACCTTGCTTTAAACTTATCCTTAGCTTCAAAGCAGGACTCTGGCCCTCTGGGTGCATTAGGCCAGTGCTCTGTGCTCTGTCATCCCACTGTAATGTATGGGTGTAGAGGTAGCCAGGACTATTGTACATTCTGTCTCCTGACTATGCCGTGTACTCAGGGGAGTAGCTGCCAGAGATATTTAATGCTTCAAATTTGCTTCTATAAGGTATCCAGAACTTTGCTTTCCTTCTCCCTTGTCTAGTTCAGTAAACTTTTCAGGGAGGCATGATGCCTTTTATTAAACTAACTGATGTAGCTGAAGAAAGCAAAAAAACGTTAAGAATTTTTTTTTTTTAAAGTTTGAAACAAACGAGGCATCGCTTAAATCCCTTCATCATCATTTAAAAAATGGCTTTTGTTTCTGGCTTTACTTCTTGAGAATAATTTTCCTGTCATGAAAACAGAAACTACACATAAAGATTATCTACTTCCCAATTTTTCTTTATCAGTCCTTTGCAGCTTCTGATAATGAACAAAACCTGGGAGACTCCTTTCCTCGTATGTTTCCAAAATGCATTCTGGGCGCCTAGTGTAACTTCTGTAATCTTGTACATTGTAAGGAATCTTAGAAAATATAGTGTAAATGATGAAAGATAAGTAACAAGCATGATGCACTTCATTTCTCGTCTTTAAAAAAAAAAATCAGAACTGTTTGTTGAAATGGCTGGAAAGCTGATAGAAACTGTAGACACTTTTTACATGGTGCCTGGTGGAAACAAGGTTACTGGTAGGCAGTAGTCTAGCACTGCATATGTTGAATAGGCACGCAGACGTTAAGGATGCTAGAAAATCACCGAGTGACTGGGCTTATGGTGGTTGTGCATGCTAAATAAATTGCTTGGAGAGTGGGCTCGGGAGATAGATGGCACATCCTTACAGAGAGCTGCACATTGGAGTGAGTCTTGTTAGCCGAGTGTGAGGTCCAATATTTCAGTCATTTTGTGTGTATAGAAGTGATTTTTCTTGGTAGATTGGGTAATTCTGAGCAAGAAGCTTTTATCCCTTCTTTCCACATTCTTCAGCTACCAGTTTCCTCTTCAAGATGAAGAGTTTATAAACCTACAAAATGCAGAAGAAAGGGGAAAAAAACCCCCCAGCTTAGAAATTGAAGCTGAAGAGAAAGTGTCCTGCCTTGGAGCCCATCTCCCTGAGTCTCACTTCTCAGCCGCTCTCCCTGAGTCTCCCTTTCTGTTGATTTCTCAAAGCATGCAATAGGGCACAAATGCCTTATTGTGGTCTGCAAATAAAGAGACATAGTGGCAGTGCTGCTTCTGTGTCTCTTGGTCTCCTTGCATGTGATACATTCTGAGGACTTTTTAATACTTTATTTACTTCCTTAATTTTAATGCTTTATTTTCTTATCACAGACACCAGTTTTTCTCTCTCTTCCCCTCCTTTTCTCTAAGGAAAACAAAAAAGGAAGATTTTGAAAACATCTGAGTAAAATCATAGAATCATAGAATGGTAGGGGTTGGAAGGGACCTCTAGAGATCATCTAGTCCAACCCCCCTGCTAAAGCAGGTTAGCCTAGCGCAGGTTGCACAGGAATGCATCCAGGCGGGTTTTGAATATCTCCAGAGAAGGAGACTCCACAACCTCTCTGGGCAGCCTGTTCCAGTGCTCTGTTACCCTCACAGTAAAGAAGTTCCTCCTCATGTTCAGGTGGAAC
>VZSC01016581.1:1221713-1247010 GCA_013398225.1 Steatornis caripensis | reverse complement strand
CGTGACCACGCACAGATCTCCAGCTCCTCCTGTTTATTCCCCATACTGCGTGCATTGGTGTACAGGCACTTCAGGGAGGTAGTCGAGCATGCAGGTTTCCCCGGAGGGGCGCACAAGGATCCAATGCCTTCATACCCATCCTTGAGGTGGTTGGATTCCTGCTTCTCATTTTGGGAGGCAGGCGAGAAACCTTTGTAGCTGCCCTGATTATCCTTGCTTTTTTGCTTGATCAACCATCTTCCAGGGTTACAATGATAAAATTACATTTGGTTTCCTGGACCATCATCTTGGGCTTGTGGAGTGAGCATTTTTTCTTATTGTAGAAACAAATGTCTAGTTATTAATTCATGCACCACCTGTCTTTACAAAGTATTTGTTTATTAATGTCATTAGAGGAAATATCCAGAAATACCTTACCATCTTTCTGAAAGCATCATTCTCAGCTTCACAATTAATGTATTTTTGTAAAGCAGTCTAGAACTCATCCAAGATCACCTTACTTCTTCACCTCCTATGACTTACTATATTTAATTTGCTCCCGGTTCCTTCAAGAAATGTCTGGACCATCTGAAAGGTGGAAAAGATATTTCCCCTTCTTTGGGAGAACAGGATTGAGAGATGACAGCTTATGGCAGGTAAAGGAGTCGCACTGGGGAGCTGTATGCCTGCAACTGAAGTAGAGAGGCGGCAGTGAGGAGGAGCCAGTGATCCCAGAGGAGACTGAGAGAACCTCCCGTGAATCAGAAGGGACTGGGCAGAGTTTTCTGCAACTTAATCACTGAGTTAACTGCAACCTTGCCTGAAGGAAAGGATCCAATAGGAAAGAAAGTTTTATGCTACCTTCTCTAGTTGCTTGGATATTTCACTATTTAAAATATTATATCAATTAAATTGTAGTTCACTTTCTAAATCCCTGTTTTTTCTTTTAAGGTTTAAAAGCCTTGTAGGATTCTTTGTATGCTTGCTGTGTGAGAAAGGTCTACATGAAGGCTCTGTCTGACTTAATGCCTTTCCACTATAAATATCTTCTTGGGAATCTAATGAATTTCTTAACTCCAAGAGTAGCCGAATGGAACAATTCTCGCAAAGGTAATGGCTGTCCTAAAGAGTTACGTTTTTGTAACCTAGCAACTTTTAATGCAGATAGTGCAGATGATGGACAGATGTTCCGCAGAGATCTCAGTAGTTTTAGACCTGATTACTAGATTCAATTTTCAGAAGATCTTTTGTTGTAATAGGCTACGTTATTTGCTGGTTTAGCAGTCAGTACAGTATCACATCACATGGTGGTGTCCCAAGCAAATGCATTTGAAATTCATTCACATGATGTTGCCAGGACAACGGTCAAATTGTCAGAATTTTAGTAAATTGTAATTTCTGCCATGAAATTTTTTAAAAAAGTTTGTTTTCTGGCAATTAGTGTTGTAGCATGTCCTTGCGTTAGTGACTAAGCTCAGATTGTTATTTAACTAATTGGAAAAATATTCTAATGATGCATATGAAGGACATATCCACGGTGTCATTACAGCGTAGGGATGAGTCATGAATTATTAGTACTAGGTGACAGCTCTTCTGAGTTTTCCTTGTCAATTTTTATCTTGAAGGAGGCAATAACATGTACTATTCCTATAGAAAAAATGTTAAATAGTTTAGATGAACTTTCTTTTTGATTAGGATCATTTTAGCGTGGAGCAAAATGCAAACATCATCTACTTAAAGGAAAAGATAGTGATTCTCCTTGATAGTGATTTGAAAATGTTTAATCCTTGTGTTGCTATCAAGTTGTGTGAAATTGGGGCACACTTTTATTCTAAACTGCTGTAAAGTTGTGCAGGATATCTGGCTGATTTCCAAGTCAAGCATGATTACAATGCTCTGCCTTCAACAAATTTCACAGAACTAATTTAGCCTTCAAAGGCATGAGAGGTTAAAGCTAGGTCAACTGACATCCTTCGTGCACAACAGCATGTCTTCAGTTAATTATGTTGCATCTAAATATGTGTTCTGTGTTGTCATACTGACTAAACTAAGCCTAAAAATACTGTAAAAGAGAAAATGTAATTGATGAAGATGAATGCACAGACTGCCAATATGGCTTATTTAATAGCTTCTTCAAACGTATTAGTGAGGAGTTTCGGCTCAGAGCCTGTTGTCCAATGCTGCAGCAGATCTGTCCTACAAGTGAAATCTTAACAAGTGTTAATAAAGATAATAATGTTTTTCAGGCTAAACGCTACTGACACATGTATGAAACCATTAGAATGTATCAATTCAGCTTGAGTTAGACTTCCAACAATAAGAAGTGTCTGCAGAATTACGTACTCATTATTTCACCACATCAAGTAGATTACAGTGGGAATCATAGGGCTTTTTGTTAGTAATTAATCCAGTACATAGGCAGTTCTATACTATAACAATGCCACATCATTTAAATGGCACTGTGAACCCTCAGGTAGTAGAAGGTAATGTAATAAAATACATCTAGGTGATGTAAAGAAGGGTGTAGTGAAATAATGATATAGGTGATCCTATACAGATGCATACATAGTATAGATAAAGACTTGTGCTCTAGACAAATCTTGTGATGCTGTTCGTTTCTCCTTTGTATGAATTCTGTTCATGCTCGTACTAGTCTGAAGGTGCGCAAATCATCAACAACACAGCAGTATCTGCTCAAGAGCATCGGATTAACTGATCTCTCTACTCCAGTTTCTCTTTAGGAAATATACTTACAGAAATCATTAAGTGCTCGTTCAGGTTAGTACCTGATATCCTTTCATACCAGTAAACTCAGCATGGGCCTGTAGGGCCTGCACAATTTCTGCTGATGTAATTGTGCAACCTCATTGCAGTATAGCTGCACATTGTGGGGCATGACTCCAGAACTCCTGCACAGCTAATTCTACAATTCCACCTTTCTATGTTTGCTATCCTGCCTGTAGTGGTATCCTACCTACTTCATTGCCAGCAGTGGTCCTGCTAAGGATTGTTATCCGTCTTTGCTTTTCAGTTCTGCAGTATCATCCCAATGTCACCTCGATGAGCACAGCTTCGTCCCGGAGAAGTACCTGGAGCAAGCACTGCAAGGCATATGATTCAGCAACTGCAGTTTTTCCACCTGCAGACACACTGCACTATATTGCACTGATGAGATGAATATGATCCAAAGGTCGAGGAATTCTCTAGCTGTATTTTGCTGCTGTGAAGAGCTAGATGTTTCTTGTCAGGGCTTCAGATACTCCTGGTTAGAGCCTGCCTGCCACAACCCTGTTTACAAAGAAGGTGAATTTTTAGATACAGACCAATGGAAAAAACATACCAAAGTTGAGAAGTCCTAGAATATGACTGTGTTGAATAACCTTACCAAAACTGGGCTGTTGGACAACTCTGCACAGGATGCTACTCCTCCGGGTATTCTGGGAACGAGATTCAGAAACATGTTTAGCAGTGGGTCCAGGGTTGCCTTTGCAACAGAAGACTTTAAGTAGCTTCAGCATTAGTTCAGTAAGTATTGCTTAATATTTCTGTTGTTTTGTGGTTCATTTCTGTGTAAAAAACTCTTCTGGTGAATGACTACAATTCAAGGAGAAATTCTGGCTTCTCAGGAAAAAAACTAGCTCTGATTTAAAGCAGAAGCCATGTGAGGGCTTTGTTCACAGGCTTCTTCTAGCTATGCCCCTGCCGTGTGCTTGTCTAGATGGTACCATCTGCGGGGACTTAGGGCAAAGAGCACTATATTTGGAAGTACTGGATTTGTATTTCTGATTATATTCTATGGCCAAGTGTCTTTCAGTGGCTGATGCTTTCTAATACGTATTTCTTATCATCTACTTGTAGTATCTATGGATCAAAGTAGTAGATTCTTAAAAAATTATAATTAGGCTAATTTTAACAATTTATTAATATTGTTAATTAGTATTGATTAACCCAACATTATTTGCAACCTTTAGCTGAATAAAAGCTATTAACATGCAGAGTTCTAGGTCTTTGCTAGTGTAATTCAGTGGAAGCTGTGCTAAGTGCAGGGGGACTGTTCTTGGTAAACAACACGTTCATGGGCCGCTGGAATACGTAAATCCTTGGTGGATCAATCTCTGTGAAAAATACCAAGTGCTCTTAAAGAACCTTATCTTACTAAGATGTTTTCCTTTCTCTGCTTCCCACACCTGGTGGGTCTGCTTCCCACACCTGTGGGAAGGTATTTAGGGCACCAAAAGGCTATTTGATGTTTTTTGCAAGTAAAAAATCTTTTAAAAAAATCCAGGAAGAATATTAAACCCCCAAATCTAAAGGAATTCAGATACTGCTGGCACAGTAAATGTTTTCCTGGTCTCTGTGGCCTAGAGAATTGTGCAAAGGAGCAAGGATGGCACACCTGAGTGACAGAAATGAGAACCAGTGGCCTTATAACACAGGCAGCGGGTGTGGAGGCAAACGAGTTCTAACACTTCGAAAACGGGAGATGAGGAAAGCTAAAGGCAAACATAAACTTCATCATAAAAGTAAACCTATTTAAAAAAAAACCACTGTAGACCTCTTGCAAACTTCATGATTTGTTTTTCAAACTTTGAGAAACATCTTTTGTATGTGTAAAAGCTTTCCATGGCTAATTTTAATGCACAAGAGCAAATTGCAATGCAAATATTTGGAGGTAACTTAATGTCAGGCTGTAGTCTCCAAAATATCAACGTGAGTGCATCTTGCTTAATATAGGTGCAGCCACTGCAAATGAGGGGGGCTTAATGTTGCCTCCTCTGTGCCCCATTTTGCTGTGTTTTGTCCTATTATCCAATGAGACACTTATGACATCCTGACAGAATGCCTTTTTTTAGCAAGAACCTAATCTGTAAATAACAGCTTTTGCATGTTATACCCAGACAACTTGAAGAACTGAGCAGTTTCCTAGCGACGTAACTGCAATATGAGGAATTCTGGAATTAGTTTCGTACTGAAACACTTCACTGTATGAAGTATTTCACACTGTGGATGTATTTTATTTTGAAGATAATTGACAATAGGTGGCTTTATCTTAGTGATGTAAAATAGATGATCTTTTATTGTTTTAGATTTGAGGATTTGTCTGATTTAAAGTGTGCATTAATACTTGCATTTAAAATCCTGGAGCATCTCCTGTGCAGAAGGCGGCACAACTACCTCCAGAACAAACTGAATTATAATAATTTCTTCATTCCTTTCAGAAAAAGGATTGAATTTAAGTTTCTGAAAGGGACACATGGGGAGTGTTGTGGCATAATTATCCTAATTGGTGTAACACATAGAAAACTTTGCTATACTAACGTCAGTTATTTTAAGGTTCTGTTTGGAGCCTACCTTTTTTCTTTGGGTTGTTCGGATGTATTGAAGTTATCTGTTATGGTAGGCAGTTACAGGATTGACAAAGCCAGGCATAAAAAGCAAGAAGTGTCAAGGGCTACTGCATAATTGCTCCTACTCTCACAGAAACTGAACAAATTGAGGAATTAAATATATCAACAGTTGTTAATTTGTCTTGGCAAGAGTTATATGGAAATACATCTTGTAAAATAGGTATTTTCTGGGTCTTTTCCAGTGTTCTGGGGAGCGAAGAACATACATACAACTAAAAGTTTAGAAAATTGGATGTTTTTTGACATAAACAATTTAAAATTATATCCCTGCCATACTTTATAGCTGTACAAATATGTATTATATCTGTATAGAATTCTCTAGGTCTTGAGGACCTCTGGCTACAATTTTATTTTACTTCTATTTCATACCATTGGTTGACACTTACTAACTTGTACTCCCAAGATGTACTGTGCATTTTTCCCCCTTATTTTCATATGTGTGAAAATACTTACAGAGTCATATAAAATACTTAAAATACTTATAGTCATATAAAATACTACTGTGGTTTTTAAACCTGAGGTATTTAATTTAAAAATTCTGTAGAGTATATAGGTTTGAAATAGGGCCCATTCTATTAATAATTGTTCCGAGTGAGTGAAATTGCCCTTTGTACAGAAGGACAGTATGAGATTGCTTGTGTACTGCTTACTTCCTTGCACCTTAAATATCACATGCGGAAACTGGTTCCGTGCAAAGGGTGGATATCCCAAATGTCATGTAATTAAGCTGAAGTTACTCTCCAGGTTATCTGTTTTAGAGGTCAACATTTCTTTTTTTTTTTTCCCCTTAGGCCTGCAAGCTGTGCCATTTTTATTTGTCTGCATGGTCCTGCCTATGACTGTAGGCTAGTTCAGCTTCTGATGGATGCTTAATTCCATAAGCAAAATAATGCAACCAGAAATAAACTGGAGCTATGGAATCAATCTAGCAGCAACAAACCAGTAAGTGAAGTATAGAACTGACGCCTTAGACTGAAACAGCTGGGCCAAGATTAAGACAGAGTCTGTTTTAATTTTGACAAGCAAAATTAGCTGTAGACCACTGTAATTTGTATGTCTGTGTGTGTGTTCACTTGCTTTGGTAACAAAACAGCTGCATCTCAGCTGTTTTCTTGGCCACCAGTTTTTAAGGGCAATGTTTGGGTCTTCCATTTTCTTGCTAGGGAATTAATAGGTGACTCGATCCATTTGGTTCTCGATGGGGCACTTTCTGTCAAGCGTGATATTTACATGCATTCACTCACTTTTTCCTATTCAGCAGAGAAATTAAACAGTTCAAGACTGAGTGTAACAACATAGAAAGGAATGGGGAAACTGAAAGGTTCGTAGTTACAAAACATTCCCAGCAGGAGCACATTCCTATCTTTGCTCTCTTTAGAGTGTTCTGGAGTTTTGCATACAAAAAGAGCAACCAAATCAGACCTGCACGGTTTTTTCGTGCATATGCCGTGTTAGCAAGTACGGAAAGAAACGAGGAACCAGAGAAGCTGCTGAACTGAAGGAGGTTCTGTGCCACTGGCCCAGGGTTTCCGCATAGGTCAGTTGCTGCTAACTTGTTCTGGGATAAAGATTTTTGCAGAGCATTGAAATGTATCAAAAGTGCATGTTGAGAGGTATCTGTGATTTAACTGCTGTAAGTAACCTTGGTGAAATGTGGTCCATTTGCTGAAGTGCGTCTATTTCATATCACATTATACTATTCTTTTATAATTGTATTAGACTTCCTGTGATCTCCCATTTAAGTCAACCTTCTCTAACTCTGTGCTGCCCAAGACATGCCTGTTCCTTTCAATCATAAGGCTGCAGTGGATGTTTCTTACATTTCGCATATATGTCACTTCATTCTTCTACTGGTGATCTTTATCTCATACTTAATTGTCACTCTGAATATTTTACTCAGCCTTCTGCGGGCAAAACTAACATTGCCTTTGATAAGATTTTTGTCTATGAAATACTTTTTGTTTACCCAAGTGGAGCTGTTAGCTTTAAGCAAAGATCTGAGTAAAGGGCTGCACAGAGATGTCAACAACACTTCTTGACCCTTGTGGGGCTTTTTCGCTGACAGGGACTATGAGCCAGACTCTGATGGGAGCATGAGGCCATGTGTCGGGCTCTTCTCTGTTTTATTTGTTGAGACATCTCCAAGGGCACTATCTAGAAATGGTCAATGTGCTGGAGGGGAAAACAAAACAAGACAAAAGATAGGTGAAGAAATTGTACAACTTCCTGGGAAGGTGTTCAGATATGCTGAGCTACTCCCACCATGTGGTATCCATACAAATAGCTGAGGTACTGTCCAAGTGATTTTTAACAGTTTTTGGCCTTACCAATTGAATAAACACATCTGTGGTAGATATCCCAAAATACATAGTTGGGATGGCCCGAGGGATAAATATCAATAGGGGACATAAAAGCAAATAATGTTTTTTTGGCAAGGCCATACAGACTGTAGAAATTTTTCAGAGATAGCTGTGTGTGTATTAAAATATATTTAAATTCACTTGACTCCTTCTGCCTTTTAAAGACTTGTAAGTAGTCAATTTAATTAGTATTGCTTGGTCTCGTAGATTTCACTATCAGCAAATGCTATTCATCTCAAGGATTAAATAGTGTCTCAGTATATCAGCTGTAGTTCTCTTATGCATAATTTAATTATTTACATGTGAGTAGATGTTGTTTGAAATTCCATAGATACAATTCATAACCAGCCACAGATTGCTATTGTGCGTAGCACATAGCAGTTTATTAATTAACAAAAGTGCAAAGCCATAAAATAACCTAGTAAAAGTATTTGTGCACGTTTCAGTTTAAATATTTGATTAATGAAAAAGTATAGTGCTTTTCTTTAAAATCTCATAGACTAACAAAAGTAAAAGAGCTACTTCCTCTTCCACAGGTGCTTCTAGCACTCATTAGCACTAATATGAATCATGTGTAGACACTGAGAGGCGAATGAACTCATCTCTCTACCAACGACAAATAGTACACAGAGTGCCAGTGCCTCTGTTGACCTTTGCTTCTCCCCAGAAATGCAGCCTGTGTTTGAATTTTGGTTTAAGATTGCATCAACAAAAAGAAGTGCAGGTGGAAAGCAAGTTAATGCACAACATAGTTACTTCAATATCATAGAAGATGTCTGAAGTCAGTTTGTTTTTCTGTTATAAGGTACCTGCTCTGTGTTACAGAAATGACCACATGTGTATTTTTGGCTGATTTTTTACTAGAAATTCAGATTAATTTGTTTAGTGTCCAAAATTAGACCTGCAAATAAGTTCTGATAATGTAACTTTTTTGACACTTTCAAAACAAAGCTCTTATTTTGTTCATTAGTTGTTTTTTTCTCAA
This sequence comes from Steatornis caripensis, assembly GCA_013398225.1. Lineage (NCBI taxonomy): Eukaryota > Metazoa > Chordata > Aves > Caprimulgiformes > Steatornithidae > Steatornis > Steatornis caripensis. Next base: position 1,238,278 of record VZSC01016581.1, on the reverse strand, counting down.
AATGTATTTTAATGTTTAAATTTACCAGAATAATTGTAAATAAATATTTATAGTTTGGAGTGAAATTAAATAGTCATTTAAAAAAAAGTTTGTGTAACAGCTTGGTTCACTGAAAAACATCTGGATAAACGCATGCTTTTTTAGAAAAAAAAATATCAAATTTTAGAAGTCATAAACACTATAATAAGAGTAGATCATTGTAACCAATACAGTTTGTATCTTTCAAGACATTCCTGAAATGCTGTAGATCAGCTGCTTTAGTAAGTGACACCACAGAATATTCTATGTCTGCTGATATTTCTTCTGCCTGAATCATTGGCTTGAGCCAATGATTGAATGAGTGAGCAAGAGAAAACCTCAGATAGTTTAGAACAAGAGTCTGCTTTGCTGTTGTAGGAGGAGCTGTGTTAACAAGCTACAGATGCTGAGTTAATGAGTGTGTTTAATAAGCAGATGGGTGGGGGGAGTGGTTTTGCCTCTGTATAGGAAGCAAAGAGAGGCCTGGGAAAGCCAGGTAGCAACAGGGCTGTGCCTGGTTGTATTGTTAGCACGTGGCGCTGCTTGGGATGGAGTTGTTTACCAGCATGTAAGCTTTTTTTTTGAATGTTTTCTTAAAATCTTATCCTTGTTTGGGTTTTACATTGTAATGAGCGTAGTTTGGGGATGTATTTAGAAAACTATGATAAAATAATTTTAAAACTCTGAAATGATTCACAATGCAAAGACTAAGGATTGAATTGAGCCTAGAAACTGAATGAGCCTTACAATTGAAACTGCTTAATTGAACTTTGTTGTCTAGGGAGCTCTGGTAGACTAGATTGTAAGCGGAAATCTTGCTGAATAGAGTAGGGATGGAGAATTCGCATTTGCTACTGAAAGAGAAGACTTTGGAAAAGTTCTAGGTGATGTACCTTGAAAAGCTCTCCTGCTAATGTCTGGCAGGTCTTTAGCAAGGTGGTGGATCTGGAGATGCGACTTGCTGCCTGAAACCAAAATGTAGGACTCGGAACCTGTAGGAAAGCATGTTTTTTTGTACAACCAATAGTCTCTACCATAAACTGATGTGTATGACCGTTTCAGGTATCTGCTCATGTAACTAAGAAATTAGTGTGGGTTTAAGATCTGAGTAGTATTCTGTTTCATGTTGGATGGTAAAAGCTTTTAATTTTTCTGTGTTTGTGTCAGAACCCTTGAAATATCATAGTACAAATCTAAGAAGTCATCAAATGGAGACGGTCTCCTGTTCAAATACAAACATCTTTTGCTATAAACTATTTCTTGTGGGTTAGTAGGCTTTCCCCACAAGGAGAAGAGGTCCCTGTGGCAGTTAGTACACTTAGTAGGGGCTTGTAATAGTTTGTAGAAGCTGTTAAGACAATTGTCTGGAAAAAAAATGGTAGAAAACTTACTCAAAAGTACTTAGTGAAGTGTTAGCTTTCTTGAGGCACTGCAAGCAGCTCAATCCAGGATCTCAGTGGGTGGGGGGAAGCTGGCTATCCCTAACCCATGGATATTTGGAAGTGAGTCTGTGCCTCAAGGAAGGCACATAGAGAAAAGTTTCTGGTTTTTGTTTTTATTTGTTTTGTTACATAAAGATTATTTGTTGGATTTTTTTTTCTTAATGTGAGGAAAAAAGGAATGATGCAGAGGCAGAAGAAGAGGTAGAAGGAAGACACAACCACATCTTTCAGTAGTAGCATTGCTTTATGGTTAGGAGAAAATGAAAGATCTGTAATTGTGGCAATTACTTAAACTGAGAAGGAAGAAATATTTTTTGCCTTAAGAGACAGGGAATTTCTACCAAAGCATTCATATTTTGCAAGCTCTTTCGATTGATGTCACTTGGTAATTTGTTTGGCTACCAGAAGTGGTGAATGAAGCATGGAATATTTAGTCTGTATGTCCTGATAAAAGTCTTTCCAGGCAGGGAAAGGGCTTTTATCCATCCAAAGAAAGGATGTGATTTTAAAAACATACAAACAAAAAATGTAACTATCGGAACTCAGAAAGCATTTGCTTTGATTTTGTACATTGTAGTTCCAAACAAAAGACAAGGGCTTTCTCTTTAGTGCTGCTGCCTTATCTCTTTATAGAGCAAATGGATTTGTGGGACAATATTTGTATCAACAGCATGCATTAAATAACCTTAGAACAGTACTGTATTTCATCCTTTGAATAAGGAAATACAGGTTGGATTCCTTGACAGTTTTTTAACTGTACTATTGATGTGACCAAATGCACAGTTAATCACCTCTTTCCTAGTTTCTTCTCATAACTGGATAATACTGTAATTAAATTTATGCTGTTCCAAGGCAACAACAACTTTCGTATGAAACTTCCTAGGATCATGAGATTCTCATGCCTAAATCAAAGATGGTAGAACAGCAGTGTATTGCTCTGACGGATTGAGACTGGCTGAGCCTCACGTGGAGAGTGATCTACCCTAAGAACAAGCCTTTTAATGAAAAATAATTTTCCATTTACTTCAAAACTATAGGACAGCTTCTCTCAGATTATATAAAACCAGTACTGCAAAATTCTTGTTCTGCTGTGGAGGGAGAAGTCACATGAATGGATGATTAAAAAGAAGCACTGAGATTAAAGGATTTGGGATACCATCTCTCTAAACTATAATTTAGAGAGCTGCAAGCTATGTTCTGTAATGAGTGAAATTATAGGCACACAATTACTGTTTTCTTTATTAAAGTTATGTTTCAGTGTACTGTCGCAAATCCATCTTGTTCTCCAAATAGTATCAGCAACTCGTCGGGACAGTATTCAGATTCAGTACTGTCAATGTCCTATGGCAGGTTTGTCTAGAAAGGCACAAGGATGGGAGCCTTGCGGTGCAAGGGTATAAGCTGTAAGGAAGCAGGGAGGGAGTCTATACTCTTTTAGCATGTGTAAGAGTCGGTCCGAAGGACAGTATTGTCTCATCATCAGAAACTTGGAGATGGAATGCAATCTCTATTGATAATGAGACATAAACACCCTGAGAGAGAGAGAACTGTGTGGTACGAGGAGTACGATGCCGCTTTCCCTTATCTGGGACATGAAGGAATGGACTGAGACAAGGCCAGATTGCTGCCATCAAGAAGATGGATGACAGTTGCTGTCTCAGCAATGAGCAAGAAAACTTAAACTTCGGGTGAACTTTCTTCATTATAATTTTGTTATAATATGAAAACACACCTCCTGGTCCACAGCTACCCGCCTCTAAGGCAAACCACACCTCGGACACTCCTCTTTGAGACAGAGGAGGAGCAACGTGTATTGCTTAACATAAAAGATGGCTCCTTAGCCACCGAACTTTGGCAATGTTCCCCACCGAAGATCATGACGATCAGAAGGACCTGCGGGATGCTGCCTGGACCTGGGACCATAGGGACGCATTGGACCCATGGTGGTAGCTATAATTCTCTTCCCTGTTTTTACTTTACCTTTTCTTCCCTTCCTGTCACACTTTCTATCTATCGCATGCCGCTTTACAGGCAAAACAATAAGGCTGAAGCATAACCCCTTGGGGTGGTTGCCTTGATTTTTTTGCACTTCGAGATTGCAGTAAACAAACCATCGCATGTCCACCGGGTGGACTGTGACAGCATGGCAAGTGCGCAGGACCGGCTGAGAAGTCACACAAAACAGGGCACAGTGCAGAAATCATGTTACCATGTCCAGTGGTTATAAATTCAATCTGTCATTGCAGGATATGCAGATACGGTTTATTCTACAGTTAAGCTGCAGGCATGCATCTTTGTCTGGGTCTATCTGAAGCACTTGAATATATTTGTCTTTATGGCACAGGTGGGGAAAGTGCCTTAATATGCTGTGATCGGTGCCAGCTTCATTAGCTCAAACTATCTTCAGTGGTGCACGCAAAGAACTATGTGGAGAAGAAAGTTATTGCACCTGGCTGATCATCACAGCCCTCTGCTGCCTCTTCAAAGTCCCCTGCAAATTGTTGTATGGTTGTGTTTCATAATGAGTTTCCACCAAAGTAAACGTAGCAGACACAGGGACTTTAACCTGTTTGATAAACTGGCTCACCTAACCTGAAGTAAATGATAAAGTTGTTCTGCTGCAATCTGGAGGCAAGTTTATTTGCTCCAGATACACCTGAAAGAGCTGTCCTATTCACAGCTTGAGGAACTGTATTCCTAAAAAAACTTCTTGGAGGACAAAGACTAGGTACATCAAGACTTAATATCTAGCACAGAGTCTCCCTGTGACTTCTCACTTAAGGATGTAACTCTATACGACACTGAATAGCACACTACCTTTGAGGGAACTTGGCAAGATTGGAGAGGTTTTGTAATCACTGTCACAGGCAATCCTTTACTATTGGTGAAGAGACAAGGTCTGAGGCACTTCAGGAGATTAGTTACAAGTTATCCTAAGTTGACCAACCAATAAATGAGACACTTAAGGATAATGAATGGTTCTGAATAGTTGGTGGTTTGTATCCTCTGGAAAGACTGTGAAGCCTGTCAAAGACTGAGGCTGCTCCAGGATGCCTGGCACACATAGCACATGTATTTCCTAAGAATGATGCGCACCAGCAACTTGGACTAATGTTACTTTTATCAAATGACCGTGCGGTTGGATTTTGTTAGCTGCAGTTTTTTTAAAAATGCTTTTGAAATCCTGATCTACAGGAGTCACTTAGTGCTTTCAATTTCTTCTACGTATGTTAGTCACTAGAATGTTACTTTAAATTTCCAGACAGGAGGCTTGCATTCATATGCAAACTAAACTAGGGATTGAGGCATGAGAACATACCACTTCTTTTTGCATTGAACTTCCAGGCCTGAGAAATCCTAATATGCACAAGAATATCTTGGAAGTGCTCTTAACTGCCCCTGCTGGGAGAATGGTTAATCGGAGATTGAATCAGCAGTAAGTTCTTCTGCCATCACCCTTTGCTTTAGAAGGCTCATTTTAAAAGAATGGTGGCAGAGTTCCAAGTGTAGTTAAAAATCTAAGATAAAGCCATATATATAAATTATGCTACAGGTTTAAGGAATCCTAGAAAAGATCTCATTAAGTTTACCAGTTTTATTGTCTTTCTGCCCTCCAACTCCAAAGAACCATTTTCTCTTTAGAAAAACGTGCTTCTGTTATGATGCAAATGAATGTAGATGTTTGCAGTGTTAGTGTTTGTCAGCTGGTGTGCAGTGGGGAGCTTCTAGCTTTTGAATGGCAGCAGTAACAGTACTTGGTGTTGCATCAAACCACTCACTGAAGGACTATTATGATATAAATGCAGCATTTGAAATAAAGGGAAGAAGAAAATGCGGATGTGAGTTGAAGAAATGGACAGGTTTGCACTGTTAAGTTTTGCATTGCTGAGTAGGAATGGCTTGGTTTTTGCATACTACTTACTTGAAAAGTATGTATTCAGGCAAGTTTTGAAATTTTGAATGTGTTGACCAAGTGCTAGGGTCTATTAACTTGTTCCTGGTTTTGTAAGGATGTATTTCTTTATTTGGAAAGTATGTTTATGTTTAGACATTCCATTGTCATGTTCCATCTAACATTATTTATTACTCTTATTCATACTTAAATTAATTTTACTTACAGTTTGCAGGGTGGTAGTGGTGTTTCTCAATAGGCTGGAGGATGATCTAAATGAGGCTCCCAGAAGCAATTAATTCAGGTTGTGTACTTTAGCTGGGTCAACAATCAAATCCCACGTGTCCCGTATCCTAGAATTTAGGTCTGTTTCTCTGGAATGACACTTGACTTTTTTCCAAGCTTAGCCTATGTGAATGAAACCTGGTTGATGTTTCATTTCATAGTGATGCATTTCTAAAGTTCTGATTTTTTGCTTTGAAACAAGTTTCCATTGTTTTTCATCTTTCATGAAAATTTTCTGATTCATATATATAGTTATATTTATAAAAGTGCCATCTAAACATGTTAAATGATATTTTTTGATTGGTGTCAGAGGCATTTTAAGAGTAGCATGTCACTCATGCTAGTTGTTTTCTGGTCAAGGCAGACATCTGTGCTTTGATGGTGTGCCTGCAGAATCTCGTTTGTTTGATCTTCGAGTCTTGAGGACAGCCCAAAGAGCAAGCAGAAGTGTTGAATGCTAATGAGATTATGGCCTTAATTTAACATCCGTCTCAAGTCCTGCCCTTAAAAATGGTTTTCAGTTTGGTTTTTTTCTTCCTTGGTTCGATTGTTTCCTTCTCTCCGGCATTTCCTTTGCTTCTCTGTGGATTTTCCTTAGCTGTACTTAGTTTCTCTTTTTCTTGTTCCTAATCAAGTATGATCTTTCTTATTTGACTTAATGAAACTGGTTTCAGCTAGTCTGTAGCATCTGAGGAACGCTTACATTCTTATTCACTACATGTAAAATTATGTGCACAGGTTGACATAATCAAATGCTCAAATAACTGAATCTCTTGCATAGTGCATGTGTAACAATTCAGGAGCATATGTATATAATTGATCTTTGTCTGTCTGCTTTTCTCAGAATGGAGATAATTCAAGCATGTTCCGTTGTGACTGTTTTTAGATAGACAGACAAATAGAATGACTTTTTCTGCAAACAACATTACAAAATGTGCTCGGTTCTGGTGGTAGTCAAAGGTAATTGAAACATCTTTTTCTCTTCAGTTAAAACAATTTGAGGAAATGAGAAAATGCTATACCATTAGAGATTTAATCTTGAGGTACCTTAGTTACACTATGTAATTTCTCTTTGAGTGAAAAATTGTTTTAATTCAGCAGAAGATGGTGAAACAATGAGAGGTTGAGAGCTGAAACTAGACAGATTCACGTTTGATGGTAAATATAAAATATATAAGGGAGAGGGGTGGCTATTAACCACGGGGGACTTCAACCACCCTGATATCTGCTGGAAAGACAACACAGCTAGGCACATACAGTCCAGGAGGTTCCTGCAGATCATTGATGGTAACTTTTTAACACAAGTGGTGGAGGAGCCAACAAGGAGAGGAGTCCTGCTGGACCTGGTACTAACAAAGAAGGAGTGATCAGGGATGTGAAGACTGGGGACAGCCTTGCCTGGAGCAGCCATGAGATGGTGGAGTTCTGGATTCTGCGTGGACAAATCAGGGCGACAAGTAGGATTACAACTCTGGACTTCAGGAATGCTAATTTTGCCCTCTTCAAAGACCTGCTTGGAGGAATCCCGTGGGTTAGGACTGTAGAACACAGGGGGTCCCAAGAGAGCTGGTTAATATTCAAGAACCGCCTCCTCCAAGCTCAAGATTGGTGCATCCCTATGAGTAAGAAGTCAAGTAAAGGAGGCAGGAGACTTGCATGGGCAGCCAAGGAGCTTCTAGAAAAACTCAAAGGGAAGAAGGAAATGTACAGGATATGGGGAAAAAAGGACTATCCACTTGGGAGGAATACAGGGCTGTTGTTAGAGCATGCAGGGATGCAACAAAGAAGGCTAAGGCCCACCTGGAATTGAAGCTGGAGAGGGAGGTCAGTGACAACAGGAAGGGCCTCTACAGGTACATTGGTAGCAGAAGGAAGACTATGGAGAATGTGATCCTGCTGCTGAATGAGGAGGGCACCCTGGTGACAGAGGATGCAGAGAAGGTGGAATTGCTGAATGCCTTCTTTGCTTCAGTCTTCACTGCTAAGGCCAGCTCTCAGGATTCCCAGTGCCTGGAGATAAGAGAGAAAGCCTGGAGAAATGAAGACTTCCCCTTGGTTGAGGAGGATTGGCTTAGAGACCACTTAGGCAAACTGGACACCCACAAGTCCATGGGCCCTGATGGGATCCACCCACGAGTGCCGAGGGAGCTGGCAGGTGTTATTGCCAGGCCACTCTCCATCATCTTTGAAAAGTCATGGAGAACAGGAGAGGTGCCTTTGGATTGGAGGAAAGCCAGTGTCGCTGCAGTCTTCAAAAAGGGCAAGAAGGAGGACCCGGGAAACTACAGGCCAGTCAGTGTCACCTCCATCCCTGGAACGGTGATGGAACAGCTTGTACTGGAAGTCATCTCTAAGCACATGGAGAAGGCAGCTATCAGGAGTAGTCAACATGGATTCACCAAGGAGAAATCCTGCTTGACCAATCTGATAGCCTTCTGTGACTGCATAACTGGCTGGGTAGACGAGGGGCATCTCTCTTATGAGGAAAGGCTGAGAGGCCTGGGTCTGTTCAGCCTGGAGAAGAGCAGGCTGAGAGGGGATCTGATCAATATCTAAAGGTCGGGTGTCAAGAGCACAGGGCCAGACTCTTTTCAGTGGTGCCCAGCAACAGGACAAGGGGCAGCGGGCACAAACTGGAGCACAGGAAGTTCCACCTGAACATGAGGAGGAACTTCTTTACTGTGAGGGTAACAGAGCACTGGCACAGGCTGCCCAGAGAGGTTGTGGAGTCTCCTTCTCTGGAGATACTCAAAACCCACCTGGATGCATTCCTGTGCGCCCTGCTCTGGGGGCACCTGCTTTAGCAGGGGGGTTGGACTAGATAATTTCCAGAGGTCCTTTCCAGCCCCTACTGTTGTGTGAGTCTGTGATCGGAACAGGCAGTTGAAGCTCTGGGGTGTGGTGGATTCCCCGCTGGTATTTCCAAAGCAAGATGGAAAATGTTGCTTTAATCACATACAAGTGCAGAGTAACTGGGTGAGATTTAATGGTGTGTGATATACACGGGGTCAGCCTGTATGATCTAATGGTTTCTTCTGGCTTTAAATTCTGTGAATGAGAGTTGTAAAAATGTATTGCTTCAAGTTCCTATGTATCAAAACAAGGTAATTTTTTCTTCTGTGTTTGGTTCAAATTTGAAATGGCTTTATTTCCTTGTTTGTTTGTTTGTTTGTTTTGTTCCTTCCCTACAGGGGCAGCATTGCTCTGATTCCTGTATCTGTAAGATGTTTATTAAACACAGAAGTAGCCCAAGGTCAGTAGCTTTTGGTATTTCTTTTGGGCCCTGGTGGTCCGTTCAGGAGACACCTGAGACCTTAATAGGTTTAACAGACTTGACCCAACTGTAAAATGTAACTTCTGGCACCAAAGCCTTTATTAGCCAGTGGATCATAAGTTATAAACCTTTTGGTTTACTGCTTATTAACCCATCTATGGGATAAGAAGGGTTTGGTTCCCCCCCCTCCCCTCCCAGTACAGTCCCAGCATTATCAAAGGTCTGAAATTAATAAATACATTTACAAATTTGTAAGAATCCTCGGTATAGTAAATTAAAATCACACAGCTTCTAAAGGTCGCTGATCCTTCTCCATTCTTCGCATCTAGGAAGTAATTGGGAAAGCTGAAATGGAAATGTAGCCCTTCTTACAAAACATAGCATATTGTTTGTCACTGGAAGGAAAACCAGAGTGACTTAAAATATGTCATCACTCACGTTAAAACTTCTGTGAATTGTTTTTAAGTTTCTTCTCTTGTGTTAGCCAACTTTGAGGTAAGAAAAAGCAGGGTATGAAATAACATTTGAATTGCTAGATCTTAATAGTACTTTCTCACCCATTAGCACAGCTTACTTGTTATGAAGTAGACATGGGAACATTGGCATTACTCTATTATTATGGCTGTATTGCTATATTTGTGCTAATATAGCTCGTGTGAACGCACTGTTCTGGATTATGAAGATGAATTCTGAACCCTTCCCAAAGGGAAACTGTGTCACTATTACTAATTTGATATGTATGATTATGCCCATTTATTATGAAAGTAAGTTTTGCTGTGTAATAAGTTCACTGTTTCTTCAGTTCTGCTGGACATCCTCATCATTTCTACACAGATATTTTGTCCAAGCAAAACATGAGGAACTACTCTAATTTGTTTAGGGTTTACAGGCATTTATGCAGAGTCCAAGGTACCATGACTCATTGGAGCTAATGCAAGGAGGCAGGACAGCACCAGTGCAGTAGTCTAATGCATCCTAGGTAGTTTGATTTTGATGTGCATGTGCTACATCATTAAATGTTAGGATCAGACATCCCAGCCTGGGAAATCCTGTAGGGCACTGAATTGTGATATTAGCTCTTCCGCAGAGTGTAGATAGGGTGTTATTCTGTATCTGTACTGGGCACGCGAGGGAGGTATTAAGAGGTTAACGATACTCTAAAGATGCTCACCACCTTCGTTCTGCAGAGCAGCTTTGATTTTCTGCACCACGTTGATCTGAGGATCTTGGGCTAAAGGTGAGAGTTCTGCATGCAGATGTAAACTGAGTTAGGGTTACACTGAACTTAACTTTACAATGAAGACATTGTAAGTCTCTCTTTATGGCTTCTAATAAAAAGAAAAAAACTAATTACATATACATGCTGATTGGGAGAATGAGCTTATCCCACTGCACAGTTTCCCAAAGGGTTACTTTTTGACTCGGGAAGTAGGTAGTATGATCTGCTGACAAGTAAAAATTATGATGATGTTTTTTGGTAGGAACATCTTACCTCTAGAGAATCTGGCCTATGAACTAATGTCATGCAAGCTACCATAAAATACTTGCTGGTATTTATTTCTGTGATTAGTGTCAGGTTGGGTTTGAACTAGTAATCTGGAGAAAAAATTCTTCCTAGTAAAATTGTCTTTAGCTACTTTTAGGTTTTAGGTATGTTTTTTGCTGCTAACTTTGTCACTTTGAATGGAATAGACACTCTGATAAACTAATTGGTAGTAATTGTTGTACTGGTGTCAGTTTTAGTAAACCACTCAAGTAGAAAGTATTTTACAGATCCAGCCATTTCCTATGTGTCACCAGGTAAAACTTTCACATCCTTCGGCGCATGGATCTTAAAGCCAGTACTTGTATTTTTCTTTCATGCTGTATTTTTTTTCTTGTTAATAATAAAGCTGTCATTTCTAATAAAATATGAAACAGCCATCCAGGGAAATAACATCGGTGATAGAGCAGGCTGAAACACTAGACTGAGTGAACACAGATGCTCAATAGCTTGGAATATAATTCTGTCATTAAACTGAACCTGTAGAAGGACTGGGACTGAATGCACTGGGGTGAAAATTCTTTGTGCTTAGGAGACTGATTCAGCTTCTGTTGGGCTGTTCAGGTCGTTGGAGTCAGATGAGGCTTCTGAGGCTTAAAGGAGATCCTACAGTGAAGGAAGGCACTGTCAAAAATCAGGCAGTGTTAGTCCAAGCAGAGCGAGAGCCCATAGAAACATGAACCAAAGATGGAGTTCTTTCGTCAGCCTCTCTGCCAAAAGACTCCCTTTATTTGTCGCCCACCTTATGGAAGAAAAGGATGTCAAGTCTGATCATAAAATGTGCACTCAGAGATCAAAGGGAACTCTATGGACCTTTTTTTCCTTTGATATTAGTGACTAGGATCCAAAGCAGAAGGAATGCAGTAGAGATCCCCATCTCCCTATTCTGCTTGAGACAGACGTGACCTATGTAGGAAAGGTTTCTTTGGCATGTGGTTCTGGGGAGTGTGTTTTCTCTCTCTCTTCCAGCTCTCCTTACTAAGGTTTGTCCGGTAACTCAAGAGATACACTGTCAGCTGTCTGGCAAATTGTTTCTCCTTTCTGTGTTTGTTTCCTCCTTTCTGAAAATGGGAATTGACATATTTTTTTCTATCTTTACAAAATGCTGTGACAGTTCTGGATGGACAGTGCATTAGGAAACTTCAGTATCGCTGTTATTGTAAACAGTGTTGTTTCTTTGTCCCCAAATATTGAAGGCAAGTATTTTTGGGGGGGATTCCAAGTGGATAAGAAAAGTATAACTGCCTATTTAAATGATAATTATGCTCTTCTCATCCTCCAAATAACAGCTAAAATGTCTGTGTTTTTCTCATTGAGCAGTCTGGTTGGCTAATGGACGATGTCTATTTGCAGTTAAAGCTATTGCAATGTTGACAATTAAGCATATACGTGGAACAGGGTAATCAGTATGAATGCAGTTTTATCACCAATGTTAATTATCTAATATTTTCCAGCTTACAATAATGTGAAAATTCCTTAGGCATAAATGAAAATGAACCTATCAATTACAATTTTTCTCAAGATAATGGCTGACAGAACATTTGCTGCCCCACAAAAAATGGAAGCAAGAGAAAAATTAACAAAATTAACAGCTTAGTTGTTCAGAGTCTGTAGTATATAAATGTAGTCATATATTACATGATGTGCGTTCTCATTTCCTCATAGGGGGAAACTTCCAAATTGGTGACTGGAATTACTCATACAAATCTTTCTTTTCAAGAGGCTTGTATGTGCAGCCACTTCTGAAATTTCTGAAGAAAACACTTTTAAAAGCAGCAGAACAAATCCTGGTCTTGAATGTAGGTTGTGAATGAGAGCAAATTGATCTAAAAGCTATTTTTTTGCTATAATAATTCTCAGATTCACTGCATCAGTGCCTAGGAGAGTATGTGCTGCTTTATGTAGAAACAAGGCAAATGCTATCTGGTACGTCTCCTTCATTCCTGAGCAACTTACCCTTTTCATTTTATTTGTCATCAGGTGAGGACTAGTCTTAGTTGCAACAGTTCTGATCAGACATTCTCAAATGACCTTTAAAATGCTGAGGAGAGCCACTGAAGATTATTTGTTATCCTTCATCCTCCAAACTTGAATAAGCACCCTGAGTTAATAGGGAGTGAGAGAAACCATGAATAAGCAATAATTTTCAGGAAAACTAATATTGGCAGTCTTACAAGCCCTGTGATCAATTTTCATTTTGAAGTTTATCTTCAAATGAAAACTGAAAGACACTAAATTACTCTCTTTTTTAAAAAACTAGAATTGGAAGTAGCAATGACTTTTTAAAAGCATTCCAAAAATCGGGGGACACATAGCTATGGGCTTGCTGAGCTCCCAAGGGAAGTGTAGGACTATATACGCTATAAATGTTTGGATTTTAATTTTCTGTCCAGAGCTAATCTTCCTTAAGTATTCAGTTTGCTCAAGAAAACTTCAAGAAATGGGCTGGCTCTCAACAAAAGCCTCAGGCAGTCAGCTCTTTCTGCTCCTCAAACTGGTTTTAGGTATCTTACCGCAGGTACAGGTCTTGCATTCACTGTGTGATGCAATTTGCAATATCTTAAATATCTGAAATATGTTCTTTGAATTTCAGAAGAGAGGGTTAAGATTACACAAATCTTGTGGCAGAAGAAAAGTAAGGCTGTTTTCTCTGTCTTCTGTGGTAATCCACATGTCAAGCTTAGCACCATTAATGACTCGTGTAGGAATTCCAGGGGTCTTCTCTGTGTGTGTATATATAGAACAAAGAGAGAGATATTAAATCTGATATCTATAACAAAGCAAGTTAAAGCCACTACCAGCTATTGACCAGCAATGGCAACTCTTGATGGAGGTCATTATACCACTCTTTTGCATGTGACCAAACTAAGGATTTATATTTGAGGCACCTAGTGATTGTGACTCTGACATTAGCTGGCAGAGCAGTCTAAACATACAGTGTTTCTCCAGTAGGTATCATGTATGATTTTGTTTTGCTGGCAACTGTGCAAATATATTTTTGTAACTAAACTCTGCAACAAGGGTATGTATAGATAGAAGCAACGTACCTGTTCGAGGATGGTTTGGTTTTTTCCCTTCTCTGCTCTCACAGAAAGCACATTAGCAATTACATGTTCTATGGCCTTCTTTGGCTTTCCAGCTCATGAAACTTGCTGGACTATGTTCTCTATCTTGTAGGTTAAGAGATTCAGGTTTATTAAAATGTTTCTTGGTATCGACCTTGTACTGTTTAGAAAATAGCAGTTTATTTTTTTCTATTTACCATCAAGAGAGATTTATCTGTGCCCTATTTTTCCCCAGCTGATTCTGGTGTAGTACAGTCCATACTGAACTTAAAGAAATGTGTAACTGTTTCTTCTCTGAGCACTTGCTCAACTTGCTATAGTTCTTCATTTACATAACTGGAAGCCCATTTAAGCTTTAGAGGGCTAGGATTTCAAAGTGGTTGATGTTAGTTCTGTTCATCAGTGCAGTAACTTCTTGCCCAGTTGCTTAAGTAGTAACTTGGTAGACATCTGTGCATTTTTTGACATAGTAGCAAAATAAAAATGGAGATGGACTTGAAGAAATTATGCTCTAATTATTACATTTGTGTCTGTAAGTCATGGAAGGTGATCTGCTGCAAAGTAGGAGGACAAGGGCTCTACGCATCCTGCCACCAGTCCTGGTCTCTGGAAGGTAATACATTGTCCTCACTAGAGGAACACAAGCATGGGNTCTGTAAGTCATGGAAGGTGATCTGCTGCAAAGTAGGAGGACAAGGGCTCTACGCATCCTGCCACCAGTCCTGGTCTCTGGAAGGTAATACATTGTCCTCACTAGAGGAATACAAGCATGGGCTAAAGATCACCAAGGAAATATAACTTCCTTGCCATGGAAATGGATGCTCCTGCTTAACACAATTTGAAGATCTTAATTTTAACGGGGATACTGTCAGAGTGAACTGCATGGCCTTGGCAGAACTCTGGTGCTGCAGTTGCCCAACACAGGGAAATGGAGATTTGGTGAAGGCATTCCTTGCAGTATCACTCACTGTAAAGCTTGATTGTTTTAATTCCTTTAATTAAAGTTTTAATGAAGCTATCGTGGACACACAGTGGATGTAATTGCATATGTGGATTTATGTGCGACATTAAAAATCTTGCAATAAAAATCTTTCTCTTATAGAGGAATACTCTTCTGGATTTTTTGCTATTACACAACTGGATGTAATTGCTTGTCAGAAGGTAACTGCTTAGGAAACATTGCTCCATGATTCTAGGGGAAGAAAGAGGAAAAAAACGCAGCTTGCGTTAAGCATAGAAAACCAGCAAGTCAGGCAGAGCTTCAACTTAAAAATGTTACAAACTTCCAAGTGAGTATGCCGATTGCTTACATGGGGTATGTTGAAGCTTTAATTACGTTGTGTGATAATAGAACAGTATACTGTGTTTACCACAGACTGGTAGGCATTGGAAGGGCCCTCTGGAGATCTCCCAGTCCAACCCCCCACTAAAGCAGGTGCCCCCAGAGCAGGGTGCACAGGAATGCATCCAGGTGGGTTTGAATCTCTCCAAAGAAGGAGACTGCACAGCCTCTCTGGGCAGCCTGTGCCAGTGCTCTGTCACCCTCACAGCAAAGAAGTTCTTCCTCATGTTCAGGTGGAACTGCCTGTGCTCCAGTTTGTGCCCATTGCCCCTTGTCCTGTTGCTGGGCACCACTGAAAAGAGTCTGACCCCATCCTCTTGACACCCACCCTTTAGATATTGATCAGCGTTGATGAGATCCCCTCTGTCTGCTCTTCTCCAGGCTGAACAGACCCAGGGCTCTCAGCCTCTCCTCATAGCAGAGATGCTCCAGTACCCTAATTATATTTTTTTTATATTTGTTCTCATAAGGTCTAGATCTTAACAGGCAGGTGTTTCTGTAACGTAGGGTCGTTAACCTTGTGAAACACGCAGGTATATGTTCCATTTCCTCTCACATTGAATACAATTATACTTACATATACATATAAATCTGTGGTAATTAGGTCTGTTAGACACTTTTAAGTGTCTGCCAAGACTAAATATTGCCTTTCAAGAATGGGGTGATTTGGCCTATAATCTTTTTTCTTTCCCTTCATTCCACATAATATAAAAGAAATTCAGTATAATGTTTCTAATATTTATTCCATTATCTGTTTAAAAAAAAAAAGAGGAACAAAACTCACAAACTTGTTTCTGCTGTAAAACAGTATCAACAGTTCAGCAGAAACAGAAAATACTCTAAGATTGAATAAACTTCTCATTTCTAACTTTGATGTAAATTGACTCATCTGCTAGACGTGAAATAGTCTTGATAGATAATGTAGTTGATGTTCCTGTAAATACAGGCTTATTCCCTACAGAACACTTTCTTGTGTTTTATGCATCCTACCTTTAAATATTTCAAACACTAGACCATGCTACCCTCAGAGACTAATTTACAGGCATTTATATTTACTAAACAAGTCAGTTGGGATTATTAATTATTCTTAGTATTATTTGCACTGTGATAGGCAATGGGGCTTGTTGGACGAGTCAATGTGAAAAAATATAGCAAAGAGATACTCCTTTGTTTTGCTGAGACAAGAGACTTCTGTAAATCATCAGCTTTTTTCAGTGGTGTGACTGATGCTCAGAAACAAAAGTGCCATACTGGAAAGGCCATAGCAGACTCGGCATAGGTCTGTGTTGCTAATCATAGAAGCATAGAAGGGAAGCATAGAAGCATGGAAGGGACCTCTGGAGATCATCTAGTCCAACCCCCCTGCTAAAGCAGGTTAGCCTAGAGCAGGTTGCACAGGAATGTGTCCAGGTGGGTTTTGAATATCTCTGGAGAAGGGGACTCCACAACCTCCCTGGGCAGCCTGTGCCAGGGCTCTGTCACCCTCACAGGAAAGAAGTTCCTCCTCAGGTTCAGGTGGAACCGCCTGTGTTCCAGTTTGTGCCCATTGCCCCTTGTCCTGTCGCTGGGCACCACTGAGAAGAGTCTGACCCCGTCCTCTTGACACCCACCCTTTAGGTATTTGTGAGCATTGATCATATCTCCTCTCAGCCTTCTCTTTTCCAGGCTGAACAGACCCAGCTCTCTCAGCCTTTCCTCATAAGA
>VZSC01016581.1:1194882-1216839 GCA_013398225.1 Steatornis caripensis | reverse complement strand
CAGTTCCAGCACATAAGAAAGTCAGCAGAAGCAAGCATTGACCTTGGTCTCCATAGGAATAACTAACACAGGAATAAAGAGCCTTTCTGGGTACCATTCCTACTGATGTTTTCAAGCCTTATCACCACTAGAAGCAGCTACTGTCTGGAAAAACATGCAGTTAATTTCAGAGAGTGCAGCTTCTCAGAAGACACTTAATTAAAAACCAGAGTTACTAAAAGAAAATTGGTTCTGTCCTAGCCCAAACCAGGACAAGTAGGTACCGTGAATGCAGCTACATATGTTAAGTCCCGAAATAATACGCTATTATGCAGAAAAGTAGTTAAATAACTAAATAAAATTTTTCTCTCTCCTTCAAACTTTGATGAAATAAAATACAAGTATTCGTTTCAAATATTGTGAGCATATTTCTTTCGAAACACAATGCCTTTCCCAATCCTCTAAGCATCATTTTGTGGTCTATCTTAGCAATAGCATACTAGGCAGCTAAAAAAAAAAGTTTTCGTAGAATGTGAATGATCTACGTCCTGGCCTCTTCACAGTTTTTCTTGCAAAGGCAAAATTGCATAGCACGTGTGTTTTAACTAAAATCTGCTAGAGGCAAACATCCTAAATTTAGACCACTGACAGTATATTTTGACCGTGTGTAACTAATTCATTTGATGTAACAATAAACTTTTATTGTCTCCATACAGGAGCATGCCAGGGAAATTTCAACAAGGCTTCTGACGTGTGACACTAAATTATGGAGGGTATCTTTTTTTGTCCTTTTGCTATTTTTAACACATAGCTGAGAACTGGGATCTGATTTTCTATCTTGAGTTTTCCACGGATTATAGACTTTAAAAGTAAATATAATCAAGGGCACAAATATCCTTTAAATATCACTCTGTTTCCTTGTAGCTGTTGGAAGTGGCACTGAGTTTCCTCGTGTCATTTCTAAGACCAACAACTTATCAGTGTATTTCGGACTGTTGTGTTCCGCATTAATTTTTGTCAGCAGACCTGCAACTGGACTCTCATTAACTTTTGTAAAAGCGAACTACATGAAAGAATGTAATTTTAGTACTCTGTAGGTGTATTCCACTTGAACTTTCTCTAGGCCGGGAGCCCTGTTTCTCCTTTCTCAGTTTCACATGAGCATGGCACTGTTGCTTTTAGTGGAATCACTTCTGATTTACAGTGGGTGAAGCCAGGCTTTGGGGTAGAATAATTGATTTGGTGACAATGTAAAACAATAAGCATCTGCTCCAGTCCGTTTTGTGTAGATTTATACATGATGAGGGTGAGCACTTGGGAAAGGTGAAGACAGCATTAATATTATTGCGTGTGTTTTTTCTGTGTGCCTTCAGCTTGGTTTTTGAACTTGAGGGGCCTACTGGGAAATTCAAGAACTCTTATCAATTACTCTAATAATAAATTCGTCAAGATACAGCTCTTGTAATATTTTGTTCCTGGTTTTGATTTAATTATTTTGACGTTACTGAAATGAACTTAGAAATGTCTCTCCGCTGGGGAATACAAAGGCAAAAAAGAACAACATAATAAAGAAGTCATGAAGAAAGCTTTGTGAAGAGCCAAGCGATTCAAGAAACAGACAGGTGGAACATTTCTCATTTCCTCTGGTCCCATCTCAATATACTTCAACAAGTGAACCGTGTTTTACCATCAATGTCTTCCATGTGGCTACAGCAGTTTTGCTCTGATCAGTGATCCTTTGCCTTTTACTGAGCTGAGCATAAAGGATTTTGATAAGGGAGTGGGGGAAAGAAAAGCTAAGGATTTCTTCAGGCACGTGTTGTCTTAAAAACCCCTGTAGCTTAGAGGATTACTGGAAAGGTCTATCTGCTTTTATCAGTTTTTCATGCCATTTGATGGAATGTAAAGAAATTATACTGGAATGAAATCCAGATGATAAAAATATTAAGAGAATATGTAGATGTTTGGTCACGTCTAAATGTGGGACTTTTCAAAAAGCTTTGTAACCTTTCACGTTATTAATGCAATTACATTTTATTAATGCAATTGTTGTTACGTATGACTTCCGTGTATCCTGTCTTCTACATGACAGCCGTAGTTCAAATCCTGAATACCTTAACTGAACAGACAGAAGACACTTATACAGGAATTAGTCTGCGTAACAAAATAATTATCTGTACTTGTTCTGTCTCAGTGGAGAACTCTGAAGCTTTTGCTGATAACTCGGTGGATGTTTAGGTCACATTGTAGTTTTATTGTGTGTGGTCCGTTACAGCTTGGCTTCTTGAAGGAAGAAAAGTCCCTGCTCTAGCTCATCTGCATTTCCCACCTTTAGATTGTTGCATGACAGCAGAGTATGATGGTACTGTAATTGTCATGGGCTTTTATTATGTTACTGATAGAATTGTGTGCAGTAGTTTCATTTTGGATTATTTGTCCTATGTTTTCAATTGCCTCATGTTGACTTTTTTAATTAGTTCTGACTAATAGGCCTGTACTGCTTTGGGCAAGGCTACTGTACTGCTGGCTTTCCTGGACGTGTCATCTTTCTTGACATGACGAATTCCGCTAGCATGGGATTTTCATTTTGACAACGTTTGACCAGGATTTCTGAGAAACTTGCAGCATTGTCCATGCTGGCTTTCTGCGGCTGTAGGTTAGGGGAAGTCTGGGAATCTTTGAGTTGTTCAGTTTCTGCTTGGATGCCTTCTGTTATTCGTGGATGGTAGCTGGTCTGCTCAGAGCTCACCCCACAGACCTGCCATCTGCTTCAGTGTGAGCACACACAGCAAAGCTGTTACTGTTGTGGTGAAGTGAGCTAATGCTGTGGTTTACCTGTGCTGCGTGTGCATGGTGGCTCTGTCATGTCCTACATTCATGGGTTTCACTGAACCTGTACTGCACGAGTATGAATTTATCTCTAGGATATCTTGAATTATTTTATAAACAATAATTGTATGTTTTAATGTGCTTCAAAGTGCACCGTCTGACGTTATTATATAAAGCTAGTGACTTGATGGATCCTGTAAAGTGTTAATCTGTATGGGAGAAAAGACAACTCTTCTTGGGTTTGCTGTTAGATTTGGATATCTAATACAGTTGTTTCATGCCTGCAGATAAATGATTTTTTTATCAGCATATTTTGATTTTAGTTTTTCAAATGAAATGAAATCAGAATATGTTGGCAAAAACTTAAGATTTCCCACTAGCCTGACTGTACCTCTGCAGGTAAGTTGGACAGGGAAGAACTATGTTTGAAACAACAGGAACCTTAACTGAAACGACTATTCTCTCTGGGGTCTTTAGCATAGTGAAAATCACAACATTAAGGACAAATCTATGTCCGTGGTGAAAAATGCTTCCAATCGCAAAGCTATTATGTATAGCTCAATACAGCTTGCAACTGCTCTCCGGGTATTTTGTGTTGGTTGCTTGTTTTAGTGTGTTATTCTTTAAACAGAGTTCGAGCACTGAGCTCTAAGAGATAAATTCTTTCTCTTTTCTGTGTGTGTCATCTCCATACCAGGTTAAGGTCACTTCAAAGGCAGCCCAGGGGGCCTTGCATTGTGGCTCTGTGTACATAGAGCTGACCTATTGATAAACAGGAGAGTTTTGTGCTTAGATGTGCTAGTCTGTGGTGGTACAAATATTTACTCTAAAGTGGAAATCAAAACAATACATGAAGACTGAGCTTTTATTTCTTTTGGGACTTGCTTCCTGTCGTCTTTTGGAAAAAGCCATTAAAGCTTTTCTTCCATGGAATGTACTGATGATGCAGCGGACAAGTCAGATCTGAGTGTGCATCTAACAACTAGAAAAAAAAATTATTCTGGCTGAAAGCTGAGAGTTGTTAGAGTGATAATGAGATATGGTTAGTGTTGTAACAAACCTACAGATCATCTGTAAATAAATACACTTGGGGAGCCGCTATTTCTTCATGTATCCATTGCGAGAGGTGCAGTTTGCTATTCAGCAGTGTGTAGTGTATGAAGGTAACAGAAATCACTGCTGATGGATACAGGTCATCTACTTTTCAGACAGGCAAAGACCTTAGCGTTTCCTACACAATATAAAGAGTAGATATCCAATGGCCCTGTAGTTAAGACCGTTAATTCTTCATTCTAGTCATGTTCTGCAGTAGTACATCAGTGACTTTGAGTGAGTGAATGTAGTTACATATTTTAGTCTTGGCCAATTTGTGGTGAAGTAGCTTAATTCTGTATGATTTTCTATTTGTTACTCATTTAATAATGGCTTTTATTATTTTTCAAATTAAATACAAATAAAGATTTTCACATATTGAAGGTATTGGATTTTTTTTTAAAATTTCCTTGAGCCATACACTTTCCCCAAACCAAGTCGTGACGTAGTAGTTTGCTAATAAGCACTAATGGTTCTAGACATATCCATGCAACTGTTCTTCATTTTCCTCAAGATAAGTAGAGCTCCTTTCTTCAAGTGGGGCACAATGGAAATAAATGACACTTCTCTGTTGTGCCTCGTGTGACATCTGTCAAACTAGTTCTAGTGGATCAGTCTAATTTCATCGATAATGTCTGATCCACAGATGTGTAAGATCTATTCATACTGCTCTGATTTGTACTCTCCATCACTGTCTTGCTCCCAGTTATACTTGAAAAAATTAGGATGTTATAGAATCAGAAAGATAAAGTCAGTTCCCTGACAGATACACAATTATTTTATGCAGGGTAGCCGTGTGCGTGTGTGGTGTATCTTTTTTTTTCTCACTGTCTTGCTTCTCACAATGATTTTGGCAAAGTAAGTAATTTCAGACAACACTAAAGAGTCTATAAATTGTTCCAAAGCCAAATCTTGTTGTAAACGAGCTCTTAAGAAGTCAGAAGCTTTGTAGATTATTTCTGTCCTTAGATGTTTGGCTTAATGACTTGTTTCCAATGAACCATTACTTGTGCCTCTGGAGTTCCCATAGAGGAAATTAAGCATTAGATTTTAAGTACCAATTCTTTTTTTTCATTTTCCACCTGCAATCCTAATCGCAGTTTTCAAAGTTTGCTTCCAGTGAGAACAGAAACATAGGTTAAAATAGAGAAAGAGTTAAAATTAATACAATTAAGGGTCATAACTCCAGCACTGTGGAGGAGCGGTTGGAACTGAAGCAGAGAGTTCTGTTAGGACTGAAGCCTGTTTCCAAAAGAAGAAAATTATTTGAGAAGGAATTTTCTGCAGAGGTAAGATTTTCAGTCCAGCTCAGAGACCACTTTGCAGCACACTAACCTAAGGATGAATCCTGAAATTAATCAATGAGGAGGAATTGGTAGTCAGGCTGGAGATCAGGTGCTTTGCTGTGCTCCACTGCTTATCTTAGTCTCGGACCTTGGTATTCGCTTTTTGTCGGCTCTCCAGTTATGTCAGGAACAAGAGGGCAGCAGGGCTGTGCTGCATGAATTTGTATGTGTGAAGCAGCCGCCTTCTGGCTGGTTTGTTTCCTGGGAGGGGACAGGAACTTGCTCTTGTGTTATGTCTTAAATGTACCAAACCACTGGGGTTCTAAAAATGTTAAACCTGCTGCATGTATCTGGGATTGCTTCAGTGGAAGTAATGTCAGGAGTAGGTCTGAGTGGCAGAGCAGGGCTATGGTTTATGACTGAGCCTGCTGCTTGAATGTGCATTCTGCTTTCATTGGTATAGAAGGAGATTTATCAGAGTAATGACTTTAGGATCTGGTTTATTGTATTTCTCATCTGATATTTTTTCCATTGTTACCACTCAACCATGTATTCTTGCAGTAACACAGTTCTGTATAAATTATTCTAGGGTTTTTTGTTTCTGATAATGCTTTTGAGACTTAACTGCTCTATCAATAAGATATTTTACTGACCTTGTACCAAGAACCTCGGGTCTCAGTAAGCTTCTTGAAGACCTCTGCACTATAGCAGGTTCTGTAATGGTTATTGGTTGAGCTTGTTAGTTCTCATGATCTGTTACAAGGAGAATCTCTGTTTCTTTGTTCCTTGAAATGAAGATAAACCAATTCTTGCTTCACAGTGGTGTGGGGTCACAATGAAATAATATACTGGGTATTTTAAGGAAGACACTGAGATTTGATAGGTTACTTTGTTTTGTTTGGGTCTAGAGGATGGGCAAGCTGAAGCAGAGACAGACAGGTTCTAAGTTCCACTGTCTGCTGTTGCATTCTTGTAGAACAGGATCTTTTTTGGTAGGAAGCACACCCTAATCTGTCATTCCACATGCACTGAGCAGAAGACTGGCAGTTTTCCTATGTGTCTCACTTCAGGTTTACAGAGTGCTTTGTTAGATGATGGGTGATCCTCATAGCAGCTCTGTAAAACAGGAAATCAAAGGTGCTGTAAGTCACATGCCGAGTGGGGAAGTAGCGTCTTGGTGCAACTGTGAGTTCCATCTAAAGCAGCCTGGCTGAGGCTGTAGTTGTTGAGTTTTACTTTACGGGAAGTTAGGTGGGTTTTCTCCTCTTCAAGGAAGTAATGGTTTTCCATTAATTTTGGTTTCTTTCTTGAGAGTCGGAGGCATTGAAAGAAAGACAAAAATCAAAAGGTAATTAAAGTAAAAGGAAATGAATCATCCAAGTTTTCTTCTGTGTCTCTTCTGAGGCTGAAACATGTTTGAGGCAGCTCAGGGGTGTAGGGAAAAGAAATGTCCTTTAAAATCCAGTTTCAAATATATTTTTTTTTTTTCTTTCAATAGATCGGCAGTATTCCAACAAATGCTGTGCTCGAAGCAGTAGGATGCACTCTCCCTTTCCAGAGACATCTAAAAGTTCCCATCCAAGCCCAGGCAATGAGCCTATTTGAAGACTAGGCTAAGTGGTTCTGTAGGTGGAGGTTGCTCAAGTGAAAGGAACACGTTCACCCTGTGTGCCCGGTGCACTGTGAGACCACTGGAGGCACTGCTATATCTTAACTCTGGCCCAGGGCTCTTTTCTGATTCTTTCTTTGTTTCTTCCCCTATCAGGTACCAGAGACAAAATTAAACAAGAGCAAATCTGTCTGAATGTGTTGTGGAATTAAATGTCCTGTTTGTATAAAGATTTTGCCAATTCTCTTTCTCATTGCTCAAATTTCTGAGAGATTTGGGAAATCTGCAGTTGAAGTGAACTATGTTCACACTTTAGGTGTTAATTTTAATATGCATGTCATGTTTGAAAATGTCAGCAGAAAAGACTGAATAATACTTGTTGCGTATAAATCTGAAGTACATAATTGCTCCAGCTGACATGTATGAATGCACTTTCATTATCGTGTCAAGAGGACACTTTGTGCTTGCAAATGAACAATGTTTGGGGTTGGCAATAAAATGGGAAGCACTTGCTTAAATAAAGTTTATTACAGCATTTTAGAAGAATGTAATTATGAAGTGTTCATACTGAATGAGAACAATGTTTTTGAAGTGCTAACTTTAATATGAAAATGGAGTTATGGTTTAAAGGGGAAGACTGCATGGTGTTCAGGGTTTACGAAAGTTAGCACAATACGAATGTGTAATAATGTTATTTGATTTGCATGCCCACATGATATTTAGTGGGTGTGTGAGCTGGTTCCACAAACTAACCAAGGACTGGCTACCTCCTACACTTTCTTAAATCAGTCCACTTAATTTAGAGCCCACAAGTGGAAAGTGTTTAAATGTTTAAATCACGTTTGAGAATCCAAGGTAAAGAGTCTAATACTATAGTTAAATCTAACCAGTAATACTAACCTTTACCTGCAGAAAAAATTGTTTAAAAACTAAAAAGAGCTGAACCGATGAAAGAACCAAACAAAAAAAAATCCCAAACCACCAAAACCTGTTTATTGGATAATGATGAAGTGCGGTAGTACTAGAAGTTTCATTCGGTATCTGTACACTGCCTTATCTTACACACAGCGAAACTGAGGAAACTGTTACACTGGGATGTTCATTAAAAGTTGTTTGGAAACTTCTAGTATTCACTGGTGATAATGGACCTCCAGCCTGTTGTGTGGCTCTCTACGTACCACACGTTACAGAGAACTAAATAGGGATTTATATGTCTAACATAATCCAACAAATAAAATTATTTGAGTTCTAAGCATAGCTTTCTAACATGGATGGAGGAAACGCATCCGAAACTTGTGTAAATTCCATGGCATCAGAGGTGCTATTGAAATTTATGAGCCGCTGGCTACCAGCCTTGTGCCCGGTCTATTTATTATATAGAACACATGAGTTAGGTTATGATTCTGACTTGTGTGTTGCTCTTGGTTTAGATCAAGGACTGATGAATTATAGGTTGCAATCTCTGAAGAAGCACTGGATGAGTCTCCTGTGTAATCTGTTAATGTCACCTCTGCTGTAGGGTTAGGCAGTGTAGGGAAATGAAAGATAGGAAGCACTAGCTGGATGAATCAAGTAGGAGAGGTGCTGGAGGGTGTAGTCTCAGCTGGTGGTGGACACGGCAGTCAGCAGCAGCTGGCAGGACCTGAAGATACACCCATCTGGGGTCTGGTTTAGCCTGGGCAACTGGAAAATGTATTGATTCATCACCTCCACAGGACACCCTCTGCCAGCTAGACTGTGATGGAGCCTCTAGCATCAAATGAAAGCTGAAGCCCTGAGGGAGCACAGATGGCAATATCATTTTTCACTGTGATGAATTCCCTCTTATAGGTCCTTTTTGCACACCCCCACACTAGCAGGAGTGAATCTGATCCCCACTGCATCCAGGAGTTAATGGGAACTTGTTTAACTCTAATGTCTTTTGCAATTAATCACTATTTTTAATGCAATGTAAAGATAAGCTACTACTCTTAAGAGAACGCTCTCCAAATAAGAGGTTCCTGTCCCCATGTTTTCCTTTGGTCTTTAAGAGATTTTCAGAAACCCCAGCCACACTGCTGTGTTTAAAAGAATAGTGATTGCCTCAGCAGTGAGGGAGATTTTGCATGAAGGAAGTAATAATTCATACGAAAGCTTCACTGTCCGTTTACAGAGAGAGTTTAGACGTATTTCCCTATAGCTCCTGTATTTTTGGTTGCATATTTAAAAGGTGTAATTTTAGTGTCTCCTACTGTCTATAGATGTGTTAATGTTTTTCTTTCTTTCTTTTTTCTTTAGGAAATAAGAAAAATAAAATAAAGCCAGTTTCAAAGCAGTTCCTCCTCTTTCAGACAGGAACTTCTCAATGAAATCTTGTCTGCTCCCCAGCTTCCCTCTAATGGGCTTTCTTTGGTTTCCGTAACCCCTTGGAGGTTTAGAGGTGCTCATATAAGTGTTTTCTGGCAATTCTCATGCCTCCAAACTGTCAGTTGTAGTATGAGTGCTGCCATTCAGTGAAGATTCTCATAAGAAAAGATTTTTTGTGATGTTCGTAGGATCACATATCTTCCAATAGCCTCAAACCTGTAGGGTATTGAGGAGTTCTGGGAAGGTGAGATACCATGTATATCTGTATTGGATCACCACCCTCTCATTTTCAAGCTGTTAAAACTAAATACAAAGAGTTCTCGTTCCTGTCTGTGTTTCTTTTGTGTCTGCTATTTCTTTCTGGCATGCCAAAATGTCACTCTCTAGTGAGAACTGGTGGTAGCAAATCAGGAAAACCTGTTTAAAAGAACTTAATTATTATACTTTTTTTCTTTCATACTTAATTACCCATGCAACTA
This sequence comes from Steatornis caripensis, assembly GCA_013398225.1. Lineage (NCBI taxonomy): Eukaryota > Metazoa > Chordata > Aves > Caprimulgiformes > Steatornithidae > Steatornis > Steatornis caripensis. The sequence continues at coordinate 1,207,219 of VZSC01016581.1, read as the reverse complement.
AAAAGAGGCAGTCTGCTCATAGAGCTAATTTTATTTCCCTTGCTGAATCAAGCCTTAGGTGCAGCGATAGAAAATACAATAATCCCGGTAATGGAAGTTGGGGTTTATTACTAAACATATAGTATTTTCCAAGATTGTGTATTAATTATCTAACTTAAATGCATTGAAGCAAAGCTGTGCAGCACTGGAGCTCTCTCTTCATCCTCAACTTGCACTGTATATATCTGCAGTACCTTGTCTCTGAAATCTCACATAGTGTTTGTGCTATGGGTTTTAAGCATAGTAATGAGAAGTATGGATAGAGTCACACTTAGCTCTCAGTATTATTGGTATTTTTGGATTAGATAACGCTTGTGTAAACTACGGGGTTTTGTGTGCATTGCCAACTATTGCGCGTTGATTTAATTAAAAATAAGAGGTAGTAGGACTGGCCTCTGTTGATGTAGCAATACCAAGTATGCTATTGTAAGGCCAAGGAACTGGCAAAAAAATTGTTAACTTCTTAATGTTCTTACAGTCTGAGACGAAAGCTGCCCCCCATCCCCAAAGTCTGGTTTTAAACTGCTGGACCACTTCTGTTGTGGGGTATGGTTTGGTTGTTTTTTTTAATGGATGCTGTGGATAAACCTTGAGAAATAAAAAATGATCTTTCGTGTGCATACGGACATACCTTCACATACTGATGAGTGACTGGGATTTGCTACGATGTTGGTGTTGACGCAAGAGGAGGCACTTCCATCTCACAAAAAAGGGGAAAATTCTTCTGGCTTTGCGTGGTGGCTCAGTGGATGTGACGACTTACTGCTCATGATATAATGCCATTGGCAGTCAAATGCTTCCAACAAAACAGTCAATGACATAATGCAAACTAATCATTACAGTTCCAAGTGTATGACAGTGGACTTGTGTTAGCAGTCAGATGCTAAAGACTGCCTGAATCTGCTTTTAAAATCCGGCTATAGACAACTGACTTTTATTTTCAATTTAAATAAGAAGGAGGTGGTTTGTTTAGCATAGGATGAATGTGCCCCAGATTATATTTTAAAGTTTTGATCTGTTTTTTGTCAGGAGCAGGTCAAACACATGTATTCATGGATCTAATGAGATGAGTAGTAATAATTCTATTGATTTCACTGAACTATGGATTTATTCATCGCGTGTGGAGAATTCCTACAGTGGCAGAGAAGCTGATGTTATTTTTTCAAAAGCTGTAAAATGCTTTTGTGTTACTACATTTCTGGACACACCACAGCAGTGGAAAGCATCTGATGCATCATTTATTTATGTGAGCTGGTCATGTTGAAACATACTGTTCAATTTCCTACCTTAGAATAGCAAGGTAGACTTGGAGATGAGAAGTTCAGGTTCACTTTACAGAGAGGTTGCATGTTGACCAAATACCACTATATGTTGTGATTTTATCTGCAACAATAAAATGAAACCCAAACTTTTAATACCACAAGGTACTTTTACACATAGGAATTGAACATTCTCAGCAACCCCATAGATAAACTTTACCCGTTGGTGCTTGTGGCTAGCTCAGTGGTGTGACTAGAGCGTACCTGTTAGACACGGCTACGTTGTATCTTGAGGTAAAGGCTCCAAATGATAAAGAACTCATCTCATTCTCAGGTGAGGTAGACTGATGTCTAATCTTCCTGGGAAAATTTTACATTGTTTTTTAACTTGATCTCTGCTGACTCCATTTTCTCTCCATGTGATTTTTGTTATGCTGTTGCCTGTAACTTTAGAAAGTACCACTGTAGACACAGGAATTCAGTGTTTCTGATGTTTTCATTTCTATAATTCTCACTTTTTGGGATTGTGACAGCAAATTACAGTGTAGCTTTAGCACCAGACAAATAGCAGACTCAGTGATAAGTGTCTGGACTTAAGCCTTCATAGAAAACAGTACCTTTAGGTGACACCATTCTTTGTTTCTTAACAGTCTGAAAGAAAAAAAAAAAAAATCTTTTTCTATAAAAAGAGTATTACACCATGTGTATTTGTACCAAAAGGCATAAAAGAACATGGACATACAGCTCCACACAAGATATTGCTCTGCTGTTTACAGGAAAGATTCAAAGCTACTCTATTGGAAATATAACAGTCATGGAGAAAGAGTGGCTGCGGCACGAGGTGTTAGCTTAATGGTCGGTTGTGTGTTTAATTGTTTCATTCTTGGCCCCTACTGTGCACTCTGCATTTGTGAGAAGAGCGAGAGATTCCTGGATACAATCTTTCACTTTCCACTAATGAAGGAACATTACATTTCCTCAAAATCTACTTAGTTTTCTGCACATAGGCTCATATGGAAAATGAAAGGTATCACGTACAGTTCTCCATTGGCAGAAAAGGGAGAAGGGATGACTGTTTTCCTTTGGGACAGAAGAAACTGGAAGGACGCAATCTCTATAGGCATGTAAATGATCTGTTTATTTCACCTGCAAGAACACATAGGAAAGCATAACAATATTATAGCTGGTATGCTGTGTGAATTTAATTACAACTTGATGAGGGATTTGTAAAAGAGTTGTTCAATTCTTTATTCTTTGAAAGTGTTATTTTAGATTGTTTTAGTAAGTTCTGTCATGAAAAAGCAGGTATGAAAATGTCAGTCATAGCAAAGCTTTTTGCAAAGTCAGATGTGCTTTCAGGTGTTTTGCATGTGAATTAGCACATTCCTATGATGAATCTCACCATTAGGTAATGTTTTAGAGAAACCTAAGGAAAGTGTGATTAAAAAAAGGTTAAAATGAAAGTAGAACAAGTCATGTCCAAACATGGCTGTTCTGAGAAGGGAGCCAAGCAATTGCTATAGTTTCTTCTTAATTCTGTCTTGCATCGAAATTCCAGAGAGGATGAGAATGAGACCATCGTCGTTTCATAGTTGTAGTGTCATCACTGGTTATTTGATCCCAGAGTACCGTGTGCCCAGTACCAATGCAGAGTTCATGCAAAAGGGGATATCTTTGGAAGATGGCCTGAAGATGTGAAATAAATATTTTCCTGCGGGTTTTGTGTGTTTTTGTTGTTCGGGTTTTTTTTATTATTCAAGATTTTTGATTAGTTTTTATTTGTCTGAAAATTGAAGAAATGAAACATGCAAGACTTCTGTTCCATCAAGAATATGAAACCATGTAGTTATCAGTTCAGCTTTTCACTAGCAAACCCGTATTACTAATTTTAAAAGTGTAGATTCTTAAGATGATGATAAACTCTGAACTGACCCAGCAAACTGAAGAAATACTTTAACTCCATATATTGGTTCTAATGTTCCTCAGGTCAGATGTTTCATAGTTTATCCATAACCCCAGTTAACCTTGAATATGAGTTCTGATATTGCACCACTGGAAGCTGTCAGCAGGCCTGAAACATGGTGGTAGGGGTAATTGAAAATTGAGCTATGGCATTTGGGCAAAGTGGAGGAACAATGTGGGATGCACAATGGTTGCTGAGAAGATCAGAGATAAGGAAGTTAGGTAAGAGGCATTAGAGTGTGCTCCAGTAATTGAATCATAAAAAGAGAAAGAAGAAAAATGTTTTTCAGATTTCAGCACTGTGGGAAAAGGAAAGCCGTGAGGAAGCCGGTCTGCGTGACTGGGAGGGTGGGTGTAAATAGGGAGCTTTCAGTGTCAGGTTTGGTGTCTACAAGAAGGTTGCCAACCACTAGGCTGATGCGGCAAGCAAGAAATGCTTGAGATGTACAAGACTGAATAGAAGAGGATTGGTGAAATGTAGAAAGATAAGTTATTAACATAGAACACTCACTGTACTCTAAACTCCCTGCAACTAGTGTGCAGATTCCCTTTGTCCTGTGCTACTTCTCTAAAGCTGATGCATCTTGTTTTAAAGTATACTTGCCTCATTCGACTGTTGTCACCAAACTGGCATAGTGTGCGTCATAACGCTTCAGTGACAGCACTACCAAATTAGAGGGAATCTGCTATTCCTATGCCGTAAAGCATCACCTGCCTAGAGGTTTGCATGGTGAGCTCATGACTCTGTAGATTGTTTTCTGATAGGGAGATAATGATCTGTAGATAATTATCAATGGCACTAACTATCGATGAGAATACAATAACTCTTATGCTAAAGATTTTGTACAGGAAACCAAAATTACACACTGCAGTTTAGAAGTCAAAAGAAATAAAATTTGGGTGTCCCCCCCCCCCTTAGGTTGCTAGTTTCTGTAGCTTTCTGTGCATGGTACTTGTTAAAGACCCACCCCTGGCACACTGAGAAGAGGGTAAAGGAACATAGGACATGTCTAAAATTATGAGAGTTCTCTATTCACGAAGATGATTATGATGTCCAGTGCAATTTATTTCCACCATGCCTTAGCTTTTGGATGACATGTTGACAGTATGAATCTATGCTGAGAATTTCGGATTAGTAATTTATAGAGTATTTGTCGATACTGACTAATAGCAAGCAGAAAGTTGCTTTTCTGGCAAACTAATAGAAACATCAGAGGGCTAGAAAGACAAAAAGAAAACATAAGGAGAAAACAGTGGTGAATCTGAATGCTCCTTTGTGAGCTCTAGCACTTTGTTACAGTAAGTTTTATGGAAAATCATGAATTATCAAGGTGGAATGTTAGATGCCTTGTTAATCACAGACAAATTTTGAAGACCTTATTGTAAGGCAGTTTTCTGTTTTAAAACACACAACGTTTTATATGTTAAGGGCGTATGGCAAATGCCCAGTCCATTTCTGTTTTGGAATTTTGGGACAAAAACATGCTTTTATTAACAAACTCTGATTGATCAAAGTAAAACAGTTTTGTGAAAATGTATCGGAGGTGTTGAACTTCTGTCTCGGTGCAGATTCAGATTGCTTTCTGTCAGAAATCTGCGTGGATTTCTCCGGTTTTCTGTAGGGCCAAATAGTCCAGGAGCATTCTTTGCCAATGGGATAGAAACCATTAACAGGAGAAAAATAAAAATTCAAATAACTTCAGTCTTTCTGAAATGAGAAGAATTGTAGTTTATGGAAAATGTCAGGAAAGTCCATTTCATATTCAGCTAGCATAAGAGAAAACTCCAAGTGTTGTATAATGCTGTGAATCAGAAAATCATAGGTCAGGCTTCTGATCTTTTGTTTATTTATATGCAAAAAAGATACCCTCTGCCTTCTAAATGCCTTACTGTTTTCCTAATGTGGTTTCATGTGATAATTTCTGTGGCATTTGGGCTTCTCACCTGTTCTCTTCTGACCTAGTTAGAATGATGATTTAAATTTTATTTATTATGTTTGTTATTTCTGATTAGCTGGGATATAATCACTCCTTGAACAAATCTCATCAAGTGACTCGGGAGTGAGTTGCATTTAGCTTGAACAAACAGAGAATAAATCTGTATCTTTCATTCATTCATTTTGATCATCCTGTTCACGCGAACTCAGTACTAGTTTGCCATATTGAAGTATTCTTTAATTTTTGAGTCAAAGGCTGTTCTGCTCATACGTGATGGAATAAAAATACCAAAGTCTGAAGTAGATATGGGTAGGAATTCTATACTTGTTCACCCTTGAAGTCCTTGGGGATAGAAAAACACTTAACCTTAGCTGAAGTCAGTTTTTCCCCCCATATGTGTAGAGAACCAAAACTGTTTCTTCAGTCTCCCCTCAAATTAACACCAGCAATGAGGCCTCTCACACTTGATACGCGATTCAGCCTGATGCTTTACAGCTCATAGGGAGCTTTATTCAATCCTGTAAAGAAAAGACTTTAATTTCTACTGTCTCATGTCCAGTCTACAGTAATCCCTTGTTGTGCAGTCGCAGCCAAGCACTTGTTAGTAGTAATACTAGGGACTATAACTAATTACAAAAAAACCACTGAACAATGCCAAGTAAACTTGACTTACTCAGTAATTCCTATCGACGGTAGTGCACAATGGCGCAAACCTGTAATGTTTGACTTGCACGTTAGCTCTTTTCAGCACTGTGAAACAACTGTCCCAAGTTGCATGCATTTCTCTTTAAAGCATTTTAAAATTCTGACTGTACAATGATGTGTATCTGTTCTAAGGCTTTTGTGTATGAGACTGATTTGTTCTTACCAAGTGGGTGAACAATTATGTTCTCAAAAGAGAATGTAGAGGGAGATAGAGTATTAGACAAGATTGGAAATAACACAGTGGTAGTGAAGGATATTGAATTACAGAAGTTGACTCCCAGAGCATATTCCTGCGTAATGACTTTGGTCATCACAAAAAAACAGTATATTAAAGGAATAAGACATTGTCAATAAAGTATTTAAGCCCCCGTTGCTGAACCTAGACTACTTATATTTTACTTTTTAATAGTGAATAAGATACTACATCTTAACAAACTGCAATAGGAGAAAAACTGTTCCTTTAGTGTTGTATGTCAGCCTTAGGGTGAAGGTGCGGTTAAATTCCTCTGCCTAATGCGTATTTGGTCTCATCATAAAGCTAATCTTGTAATTTCTCACAAGACTGCCAATCTTGGGAGAAATGAGCTAGTACAGAGGTTAAATTACCTCTCACCTCAAAGGAGACAAAGGATATTCTTGGATGAATGGCTCAGCATGATACACATTATAGATAACTAAGGTGTTGCATAATACAAGTCTTGGCTTTTGGCTATGAGAGGAGCTTTAGTCCTGCTTCTAGTAGCATAAGTGTTTGGGAAAAAATCAAAGCTTTTTGGAATAATTCTTTAAAATCAGACTGTCCCATTTTATATTGACTATGGATCTCAGAATTTTCAGTAATGGCTGGAGCCATTAATGCAGTGACTTTCTAGCTGAAGAATGTACAGTGTTGAGTTTTTTGATGAAATGTGCAGTATACTGGAATTTAAGTACAGGTTTTTGATTTATACAATAAGTGATAAAATCCTTTTTTTCCAACAGAGCAATTGATCTAAAGTTTTTAAAGCCCTCACGTGGATGCTTACAAATTTAAAGACAAGAAACTGTAATGCTTTCAGTGCTTACTTAAAATTGCGTTTATTGAAATGAATGAATCTAAGAAAAGGTAGCTAAAAAACCACAAATTGGTTTAAAACAAATTTTACAGTCTCAATTTCTTGATTATTGTTTCTTGAAAAACTGATTCTTCTTTTCTGAAACAGACTAAATTGTAATAAAGTATAGATGTATAGAAGGGGTTGAATAATAATCCTTGAATAACTTAAAGCCTGTAACACAATTACTTTTATCTCATAGTAGATTATTTTTCATTATTTTCACTCAGTCCATGTGAGAATAACAAGAAATTCCTAGCTCAGCAGAAAGTAGGAGTATTAAAATCTGTGAGTGGTTATTAAAAACCTTAAGAAAGGGAAGTATTTAAAGGAGAAGTCTGGATTGATAGAAATGAGAGTGCCTATTAAAATTATTAAGATAACAAAACTATGGCTCATAGTTCAAAAAGTCAAGTGTTTTCTGAGAGTGTAATATCTCTTCATTTGCTGGTAGTGCAGAACTGAGGGGAGAGATTCACTTTACTCTGTGCTCTTTGATGTATCTGTGGAAAATTAGATGAATTCAGCAGATTTTTTAGGCTGATCAGACGGTCTTACACAGTAATTGGAAATCCGATATTAACAACTTTTGTATAAATGTACAGAAACATTAATTAAAAATAATGGCTGGAGGGATTACATAAATTAAGGAACTGCAATATATTGATGTTGATTTTAATCTTTTGATTGAATCACGTTTGGAAAAATCCCTAACTGCAGATATATATTTAAATTGACAGTATGATCTACAGTTTTATGTTGATGTGAGGCTTTGATACTTAATAAGAAGTTGTAGAAAAAGCAAATCCATTGTAGAATGTAGGATTAAGATGAATTTTGGGGCCAGTAAGGGCTCATGTGAAAATAAGAGTAATAAGGAACTGAATTTCTGTTAAGAACTTATTAGTAATAATTGTAATAAACTGAAATGGCAACAAATTCAGTGAACAAGATAAATGAAGACACTTATTTGTGAGAGTGAATCTTACAGTTGCCCCCCAAAAAAGACAGAATAACTTATTTTAGACAAAAGAAGAGCTCGAAGTATGAATTTCCAGCACTAGGAAAGAAATGCCTTTAACAGAAATATTTCAATAATTCAGTATTTCAATAATTCAGTATATGAGGAAAGAATGCAGTAGGAGAAAGACAAACAAACAAAGAGGAAAGCAAGAAAGAACACTTTTCTGTCCCCTATCCCTTGGTGCTCCTCCATTCCTGCTGAGGAGAGAAAGGGGGAAAAAAAACCAAAGCAGCGGAATGGGGGGGAGGGGGGAAACCCGGGGAAGATCACGATCAACAACAAATGCATGAGTTCTTTCTTTTTACGTGTTGAATGAAAATGACAGGCTTTTCTCCATGATTTATTTTGTAAGAATCTTCTTTGTAGTAGTAAATACTGCAATAGTAAATGTTAGAGTAAGTTCCAGTGCAAGTTACAAAATACCATTTACATATCTGAAACAGGATCAGTAGCATGTAATTTTCCAATAGTATTCTGAGACTATAGTAGGCTGAGTTTGGACTTCCAGTACTTTTTCATTTACTAAAAAAATTTAATTAGTGCTTTTTCTTCCTGTCTAGGGAGAAGTTGTCTTCTAAACTGTGAATTTCATCCATTACTTCCAACATCTGGCCTTTGTGTAGATGGGTGAGTAGACATCTGAGTTAGATAGAGAACATATTTAACTGAGTTTCTTAATTCCTTTATCTAGGTAATCAGAGCTATTAATAGAAATGGCTGAAAAGCAAAGTTTTGATAATGCATGGGCAAAGATAAACAGTCATAGTAGGACGGTCTTAAAAGGTAATTATAGCAATGAACATAAATCTGGGGAGGTCAAGAAATTATTACTGTCAAATAGAACAGGTCTTTGGGAGTTGTTGGTGTCAGTTCTTGTTCCGACTGTTGTTTGTATCGTTATGTACTGTTCAGAAGTAAAAGCCCCTTCAGTAGAGTGTCTGTCTGTTCTATGTCCTTTACCTGTAGAGGCAGGTAATGTGAATAAGCTGCCCAAGTTCTACGTTATCAAACTAATAATAGATCGATTTCATACTACTCAATAAGGATCTTTACATACAGTTTGCTGGCCTTGTCATGGCATCCAAATGCTTTCTTTGTCCTCCAGTTTTTTTACAATCTGAGCGATGCTTCTGATTTCTTTTCTACCATCTGCGGAAGCAGCACTAGCAGCACAGGGAAATTACAGGGAAGCCCCATCACAGTGTTAATGTCTCCAGACACCAGAAGGACCTTTAAAGGCAGAACTCCTCCACACCCGCTTTAGATCCATCACCCCTTGAACTGCCTGATGTGCTGATTGCGTGGGCGATCCCAAGAGCTGCCTTACCCTGAGAGCGCCTGCAACCCCGCTTCCAGAGGAGTCGCGCTTTCAGAACAGTTTCACTTTGTGCAAATCTCGCGCTTGGTCTCTCTAATGTTTAAAAGAGACTCTCTGGGTCTGTCGCCTCCCTGCTACATGTAGATTGTGTGTCAGGGGGCTGACACACAAAAGGCCTCAATCTCTTGAGAAGCTGCCACCAGAACACCTAATAGACTGTCAGTCTGAATGTTTAAATGAGACGCAGCAAGGGAGGGAATAATGCTTTTAACAAAAGGGTGGTGGGTAGACTAGAAAAAAACACAGTTCCACTGACAAAGTAACTGGAAATGTCATGCTTGCCGTAGAAGGGAGATATTGATGAAGGCATCAGTAACAGGTGAAAAATGGTGCTCGGATTGGTAGTATTAACAGGAGACAGAGAAAGCATTTATGGCGGCAGGGAGAAGAAGCAGGTAAGGAGCCAGGTTAGGATTAAAATTACATTAAGCAGTTTGCCTCTTTTGTAGGCTGCAGTGTTGTCTCCCCTTGTGATGGTTGTTGTTTGAGCGGTATTTTAAAGCTACGTCTGTGTATGTAATACAGGTTTGTGCATGACTGAGCCCTGCAAATTAGTGTTTGTACGTCTTGCAGATGTTTGATGCCACTACAAGTAGGGGTGTCTTCAAAACTATATGTGGCATTATTTTGCTTAGGAATTCAGAATTTAATTCCTGTGTGTCAGCAGCATCTCAGATTGCCTTGCTCACAAATGAAACGGGGAAGGTTAGAAAGTGCAGGAAAAGTTTTGTTCTGCTTTGTGCAAGTGATGTATTTGAACATTACCACTATGAAAGCACATTTACTTTGGTACCTGTTTCTTTTTCAGTAAGGCCTATTTCTTTAAAGCTGTGAAATCATAATTCGATCCTCATTTTTCACTTGCCGCATGGGCCACTTCTTCCTGCCCAGAAATTGTAAGCAAATACAGTTTGATTTTAGGGGAGTGTTTAATGACTGTAACCGTTATTGGTTAACTCGTACTCTGTGCAAATACAGTTTCACAAAGCGGTGAATTTCTCTGGAACTGTATGTTTGACTGTTGTTCACTGGTACTAAGAGGTTGGTTACATAAATTGTGTGTTAACGTTTCAGCTCTGCTGGCTGATGGGCAGCAGTCAACGGTTACAAGTAGAGGAAAAGTGCTTCTACCATGAGTTGAAAAGCAATGTTTCATAACAAGTGAAAAATCTGTGGGAGGGAAAGTTATCCTCCATGAAGTATGGGTACGGACTTTTGTTCATATGTTTATTTGTGGAAAAGTATGTGAAAAAGAGCATACACAGGTCAGAACTACTTGACTCTGTCCTGATATTGAGAATGTGCCATGATTAAATCGTATGTTACTTCCTCTTTGTACTTGTCTTACCAATCTGATGTGGCTTTAACTTCAGGAAGGTATTCAACAGCAATCTCTCCCATGTGATCTTTGCATTTCCTCGCATCATTATTTGGTATCCAGTTCACTCATGGTGTGGGGCAGTTAAAAAAAAACATTTCCAAATTTCATTTTAGAGAGATTAGTGCTCTATAGATATTTGCATAGAAATTGCAATATTTGATTGTATAGAAAACGCAGTGTTTAATCGGCATTTTAACAACAGTATGCTAATATAGAAACTTTTAAGAGGGTGGCAGTTCCAGAGTTGCAGCCATATGACAGTCTGCTGACATGTGACATATTTCAAAGCCTGGCAGGTTTGAAAAATCTGTGTGGGCTCCCTTTTTAAAAACTGCTTTGTGTAGTATTACTGCAAACTTATCTGAAGAATATTTTCTTTTTTTTGCTGCTTTTTTCATGTGCATTTGTGAAGGGGAGAGAGCTCTGAAATGATAGGTTCTTTAGTCACTTAGAGTAAGAACTGGTGAACAGTTCATGTCTTGAAAATTAGATTTGATGGTACCCAGTCATTCCAAGATATGCCTTCTTGCTGAACTGGAGACTTGTGTGAATTAATTTATTTCTTTTTAAATTTTTTTTTGGTGAGATTTCTCCTATTTCTTTACGCTATGAATACAATCATGAGTGCATTTATACTTTTAAAAATCCATCTACGCACTTAATATGTCATGTTCTACAGTATGTATGAAATAATAGTAAGGGTAATACTAGAAGTTTGTTAGGTTTCTGTGTGAAAGGGCATATTAGCATTGCTGTAATGTAGCTTTTTTTTTTCTGTGTCTGATTTCTGTCTCTTTATCGGGAAGTCTTTAAAATAACAGAAATTTCAACACACTAGAAAATCCTGTAGGATAACCACTGAAACTTATTTCTACACACACGCTACCTCATTATAGCAGCTTTTCTGATTACTACTACCTTTAATTCAATTTAAATGTGCTAGGTACTGTCGCACTTACTATGACGGGTAGTGATCCTGGAAGCAGAAAGTACATATGAATCTCAGACTTAAAGCAGGTTTAAAGAAGCATGACAGCCATTAGTCAGGATTACTGTTAATATGCAAATGTAAGATATCTATGGAAAGGAGAAGACCCTCCAGCATTTATGTCTACTCTGAACTTTTAAACATCTCCTAGTATGATGTTAATAAAGTAAATATATCCAAACTGATAATTCATTTTTTCAACTATCTTCTTTTGCATTCTGTGTTAAGAACAAGAAGTCTAATAAATTCCAGCATTTAAGTTTCAGTGTGTTAGAGGGAAAATAATATGTAATTAAAATACCTATATTATATTTTTATATACAGCTCTACAACGGAAACGCAAGTCATCTTCTGTACCTGTGTCGCGGGGGAGAGTGGTTAAGATTTAACGGTCGCTCAAAGAATCACCACCAAAGATATGAGGGAAAGGTGATTTTTAATATGAGTTTGTAAAAAGCGCGACTTTACAGAATTTGATGGCAAGATTCACTCTATTACTTACTGGGTGAAGGGAATGTGAAAGGGAATTGGGCCAGAGTGGTGCTTAGGTGCAACTGCCACAGTGAATGG
>VZSC01016581.1:1161748-1194114 GCA_013398225.1 Steatornis caripensis | reverse complement strand
GGACAGAGAGGTACCGTATTACTTCATATCTTGGCTCACTGCACCAACAGGCAAGGTCATAGAGTGCCCAATTATCCCAGCTCTTTGTTCTCATATGGTGCTGATGAATGATCTGACATTGCAATGTGGCTTGTTAATAGGGGGAAGCGGGGTCTACACCACAACAACCTGTACCGCTCCTGTGATGCCAGACATCAGTGGTGACCAAGATTACTTTGCAGTATCCTATCATACCATCATCTGGCCTAAGACAGGAGCTAGGTGCTGTGGTAGTAAAATAAGTGCGCTTGATCTGTTCTTGCACTACTTGTTACCAGCACCAGAGGGGTCTGTATTGACTCTGGAGAAAGTTTTAGGCTTCCAGAGCAGGTGTATTTCCTCAGATACCTTACTCCAGAGCCGCTACAGGACTGCAGAAAAAGTGCTTTTGTTGTAGTGAACTGCTGTTTGCTGTTTATATTATTTGTTTTTAGAGCTTAAAGACTGAAGTGGCACGATGAGAATGCAGACAGAAGCTGTTGGTTAGTGTGTCCTCTAATGATTTAAACCCTATTTACAGATATCACCTAAAATCCTGGCAAGGTTTCTTTCCTCTAACTTCGTTGCAGACAGAATTTCAGTACAGATGCAATGTATTAGATCCTAAATAGGTATTTATCAAACGGAAAATCCAGCTCATGCTGTGTTATGTGCTATAGCCCTTTTTTCTGGCCATCTTGTTCTGTAAAAAGATTTCTGTGCTTGGAACACTGCTTGGGCTGTGAGCAGAGAACATGAATCATGCCCTTGAAAGGAATGTTTTCTGATGTGTTTACTACCAGAAGGCCATTGCAGAAAATGTTTAGCCTCAGGGGAAAAATGTCTAGGAAGTTAATTAGCATTCACATGCCACCTCATGGAGTTGCTCTAAATTGTCAAGCTTGTTTGAGTGTCTCTTTATACTGCTACAGACTGCTGTGTGCTGGAGAGGAGTAGCCACCCTCAAACAGCATCGTTGGGAGGTCTGCGGAGCTTGCAGGAAGTCCAAGCTTTAGGCTTTTGTCATGCATTCATTTTGGAAACTCTAACCAAAGACTCTACTGCTTTCTTCAAGAAAGATGGAAAGAAGAGGTCTGTTTCTCACTGAGACAGTAAAACACCTTTCTGGTGCTTGGATTCGTTCCATGATGATTTTCCGTAGAAATTGGACTGTTTTTTTCAAAAATGAGTGTCTCAAAAAAGAAGCCAATGTAAGTCAGTCACTGTCTCTTTCTTCCTGCCTAGTCCTGAATGCCGGATCCACTCATGCCCTTGGCTACCTGTTTTGCTGATAACTTGCCAATTAGCAGGTGGCAAATCCCATGTTGCTGGATGTTATTAAATAAACGGTTTTCCAGATGGCTAGAATATTACATCTTTAAATAAAAGTACACAAGCTTAGTGTCAGCATCTTATTTATGGAATGCTTTTGCTCCTGAGCTGCTTGTTGAAATTGTTGTAAGCCATTTGGTCACTGAGAAGTAATTGTGTATTACAGTAGGCAACAAGCTGTTTGCATTAATTAGCAATCAAAGCATATTGCCAAATGGGGAATAACATGTCTTTGACATCTCTACAGATCCTGGTAACTGAAGCAGTGCAAAACCATGGATTCTCCTTGCTGCATGTTTATAGCATGAACTTCCAGTCCATCTGCCCATGTAGCCATCTGCAAAATCGCTAGGGCAACAGCTGGTAGAAATAAAATCTAAAGTTGGAGAAACAGCATATAAAGGTACAAGGGGGCTTGTAAAAAGACCTTGTCTTGTCTTTTGCGATAAAAGTAGCTTTTGTGAACATTTCACGTAGTTTCCAAAAAGGGAAAACTCTGAGCGTTGTCTTGTTCATAAGCATGCTCTTTTCACCGGTTAAGGATGAGATGTAGTGAGTGTGATCACAAGTAACTTGAAGCAGTTTTAGGGAAACACAATAAAGCAGGATAAAAGAGCAAACCTTCTGAAGATAGCACAGTAAGTTACCTTAGATGAGGCAATGTACAGACAATGGATAGTACTGATCACATGGGATTAACCTCAGAAAGGATTCAAATCTTGCCATTCTCTGTCTCTCCCCCTGTATTTTTGAAGGCATTGGATTTAAATCTGTTTGTGTCTGTACAGCAATGCCTCCGCAGAAGCAGGTTTGGATGTAGAAGGTGCCCTTAGCTTGAACAGTTAGATATGACGTGGCTTTTTTTGTTAAAAATAGTTGAAAGAGCATTGAAAGACTGGGAAAAACTTTGCAATCAGGAACTTTGTTCCATGTAGACAAAGAAGAGTGAAGATTAAAAAAAATATAATCTAGGGTTGACGCTACAAATAACGCTATGGGATTTTTTCCCCATTATCCAGTTAACTTTCCCCTTCCGGTGTAAAATATGAATATTCTATGATGTCAAGTGCATTCTAACCAGCAATTGTATATGATACGCGCTCAGAAAAGCCTGAGATTCTTAGTATTTCTTGTGTAGAGCTGTTTTTCTTCCTCAACAAAGTTTTCTGAAAACGTTCTTCTTAGTAGGAAAGTTTCCAATGAAAAATTAGGAGTAAAGAACCCAGAGTAGTCTAGACCTAGTGGCAAAAACGTTCACGTGGAGAGTGGGAGCTGTGAGTTTAAAAGTTTAGAACTGTGGAGCCTCACATGCCTCCTTGCATGGTAGTCCCAGCTGCAGTTTTTGGTCAGGTGTTTCTGTTTGCCTTTTTTTGTCTGATGAGCAGAGAAGTCTTTGTTGACAAAGTTTGTCAGGATTATGTTTCCAGGAAAAATTAAATACTAAAGGCATACTACATCCATTTGTCTTTTAAAATCATTAGTAGGATAAGCTTAAGGTGGCTTTAAGAATTATCTTCCTGGACCTATGCAAAATAACTGCACGTGTCACTGGGAACTGTTGTGCTGCTGTGGTGGATTGGAATAGCTTTCTGTATGTATTTTGTAGCGCAGGTGATGAGACCAGTTCTGACTCAAGTGCCTTGAAATTTTGTGAAATTTTAAATTATTGAATGAATGGGAATTGAGTGCTTGACTTGTTTGATATATTTAATAATGAATATAATTATAGTTTATAATAAAAATAGTTAAAGCCATGTTTTGTAGCTACCAGAAGCCAGCCAGAACAGCAGTATGCATATGGACCTAGGCGTGCATATTTGTACCTAGCGAGCAAGCATGGTTATTTGAGATCAGCTGTGCCTCTGTTGTTTCTGCCTATTCTTTTGTGTTGTGTAGAGAGCAAGGACACAATGGGAGAGAGGAAGGAAAAATATATTTAAGTGCAGATCAGTGCTTTGCATTTTGACTTTTAGAAGGAATGCATGTTTGGGGAAATACATGTATTCATTTATGCTATGCTTAAGAATTAAAAATATTTTCTACAAAAATTGCCAGGCTCTCTGAGTTATTAAGCACAGTATAATGAACCCTCTGCAGAAAATAACTTGAATGTGATCTATGTCTGCAGAGGAAGCAAAGGAGCAAAACACATTAAAAAATAAATTAACGCAATGCAGAACAACCTTAGTTCCACTGCACAGAAATTTATAATTGCACTGATCTTGTTAAGCTGCTGTTCCAGAAGATGTTGCACTTTCTATGCAGAAGTACAGTACGATGATGAGTGTCTTTCAAAATTAAGGTATTTCATATTCAGAATGTTTTGCTTGTGTATTTAGAGTGTGCAGGTAGGGACATTTCAATGAAGCAAGATATCTGCTAGGCTGGAACTCTTAACAAACAAGTCCCACTAGGGTTTTGAGGATGTGCTTTTGTAGTGTTTCTGAGTTTTGGCTTCTCTTTTTTTTCCTTTCTCTTTTTTTTCTTTGTTTACATTCAAAGGGCAGTGCACTGACATAATCTGTTAGGATCTTATTTGTGCCTCCAGGGTTACATTGGAGGCCAGCGCTGCATTCTCAGCTCCTAGTGGCTTGCAAGGGAGGAATATGATTGAGTCGATTTTGGAATAACTTAACAAATTTCTGTGATAGGATGAGCAAAGTTAAAACATCTTCACCAAAAGGTACAAACTCAACATAACTGGCCAGTTAAGAAATATCAACAATTCTTGTTTCTCTGCTGTCTTTCAGGACAGCATGTCTTCTAGAACGTTTTTCACAACTTCAGAGAATTTACAGGCCTTTGCTGCATGTGACTTCAGTTACAGATTCAAGACTTGTTACCCCTCCTTAGACAGTTTCTAGGGGAAACTAGTGTCCTGTGTACTCCCTAGGAAAATGCAACTGTGAGCAGAGGAACATTGTATGATGATGACGGACATTTAATAGGGGATCATTTAGAGGGGGTTTTCTGCCAATAATGCATACATATGAAGGAAGATCATGGATTAAAGCAACTTTCTTGCCTGCTCAGGGAGATGTTCAAACCCATGTATACAACTGTGAGGTTTGACCGGAAGATGAATATATGCATGAGAGGAACAGAGTGGCTCATCGCCACAGTGGCAGCAAAATGATAGCGGTAGCTGACAAAAGTGGAAGCACAAAAGGATGGAGACTGGAGTGGGAAGGGTGGGCAGCGTGGATCTCCATGCTGGCTGGGGTTTTGTGTTTGGAGGAGCTGGCATATTGGTAGGCTGTCCTTGGATTTGAAGCAGCACCAAGACATTTGTTTCTATGCATAGGTAGTCTAATCAAACTAGCAGTCCTACTGTGACATCTAGTCATAAAGACAGATTGAATTAAGAATGCTATGGCGACTGGAAAACAGCACCTTCACTCTAAGGCTTGAAAAGAAGAGGGGTTTGGAGATTTTTTTTGTTGTGTAAAAAATGTTTGCCTTTTGTTGTTTTGGAAAATGCATTAGACATTTTCAGAATGACTTTATTTACTCTATATTGTTTTTTCTGTTTGAATGATGACCTAAATTAAAAGGAAAAAAAAGTTAAATAAATGGATTTTTAAATGTTCCCAAAGTAAGCAAACTGACCTTTTAATTTTGTCAACGCAAAAGTTTTAGGCTTTGTTTCACTAAATTAATGACTGTGCTCTTTTTTTTCTAAAGGCACGTTTATTTGCATGAAGGCTGAATTGTAAAGGGAGAAGGTGGGCCTAAGAATGAAGTTGAACAAGATGCTTTCAGCTTGCCTGGCTTTGATCACTTGTCAGGAGCAAGTGGTGCTCTGTTACTGAACCTGTTAATTTCATTGTTATGCAGTTCTGCTTTTTCTCAAAAAATTCCATCAGATGTATTTAGATGATGTCTTGGATGAAAAGCCACAGAACTAGATGGGAGTGCTGCTGTTAACTCTTCTACTGTGGAGCAGATGCAATTTTAATTTTGAGCATGATATAATATTTTAATCTTATATCAATGTAGTGGTTTGATCTTATATTAATCTTCTTGGCATTGTTCCTCAGACATAAAGATTTTAGCCTTAAACAAAGTCATTCAATAGTTGAGATATTTTGTGAAACCACTGCCTGCATAGTTTTGTTCCCCTCTAGATTTTTTTCTTGTCAGACTTCATTGTGGTGAAAACAATTGATTTGCTGCTCTTGCTAGGATATGTTGGTCTGGCAGTGAAAATAAGATGTCATTTTCAGTGTCTCATTTGTTCATCAACATAGACAGCTATCAACAAAATATTTACATTTTCAGTGATGATTATGGATGAGGATGCATAAATCAAGGATGCGTTACATTTTATAAGCTAAATTGACAAAGAAGAATTGAATCTGAAGTTTCATTAGGACTAGAAAGTGCCAAAATGACTCTGTGAACTCTAAGTGTGGCAATAAACATCGGGAACTGTCAAAATCAAGGCTTTGTCCCCTTATATTAATTTCTTTTCACTACTTTACTTTTTGCCAGTACCTCCCACTGATGTTAGGCATAAAAGAAGGTGGAGTGTGCCAGTTGTCTTTATATCTAGACCAAGAAAAATTCTTTGTGCTCCAGTGATTTTTCCAAAAATTGTTAAAATGAATTGTTAAAGTAGTGATGGCTTGTACCACTTAAGTTCTGACACGTGTTTGAGCTTGGTTCTGACTTTTTTTCTTATAATCTAAATTTCTGGATTGGGGATATTACCAAGACTTGCTGATGGACAAAGTTAAATCTGCTTTTAGTTTTCTAGCTGTTAAAAACCCAATTTAGCCAATTTACATGTTAGCTACAGTTTGGCATCTCTGTAATTTCCAGGAAGTTAGGCCACGTTCTTAATTATTTTATGTGAGGCCTTCTTCCCTCCCAACTAGTTTGAAAACTTTGATTTAAGACCAGGTGTCTGTTTAGATGTATACTCTACCAGACGTGGAGTTACTAGATGATTGCGATGGTATCTACTTCTCTTAAACTCTTATATATGCTTTTATAATTATTTCATGTGTTCTAATAGCATCCTTAAAGCCTTGGACTCCTTTTTTAATGAGCTCTAAAGACATAATTGTAGAATGATCAAAAAGTACGTGACAAAAGAAACTGAAATACCATCTATATTAATCTTAAAAATGCTTTAAGGATTATTCAGCCGCTGTCTCCCATTCAGCAATCCTGTATGCAGAGAAACAACCCAGCTGTCTCTCGTAAGCCAGCTCAATTTTTAATGTTGGTGATGGAAATGCTTTCCCACAATAGAAAAGCAAAGTTTTCAAGCACAGATGTTTGTGTAATTGTGATACAGTACGGTAAACACAGACAGTATGGAGTGGCCATCCATCCTTTGTCACACCAATCTGTTGGTCTTGCAGGAGGTATAGAAAAACAAACCAAGCTGGTTAAAAGTAGGTAATTCTTTTTACACATTATAAATGCTATTTTAAAAAATATTACTTGCTCTGTGGTTTGTTTTTTTTAACCTACATTCTGATGATGAGTTGACAATGTTGTGCAAAGAGATGGCTAAAACATAACAGCAGCTACTTGCTTCTGCTGATGGGAAAGCCCAATTAACATAGTTACACTGGTGTTGAATCCGTAAGCAATGTGTGACATTGATGCAAGATAGATCTTACTCCAGTGCAGGTTACTCTGGAAATTCTACTCAAGTGCTCTGTCAAATATACTTTATATAGTTATGCGGTGGACTGAGACTTGTATGGCTTTGGAACAGCTTGATGGATGCAGATGTCCGTCTGCATAAATGGATCCCAGCTTTATTTCCTTAAGTCGTTTTAGTGTTTTGCAGGAAAGGACACAGACTGTATGCTCCCAGATGCTCTAAAACTTATGCTTTAAGACAGTATTGTTTTAACATCTCTTCTGAACAGAGAATCTTTTCTACACTGGAAACTTAAAAAGCAAGGACATGGGATTGGAATCTGGAATTTCCAGGATCCAACTAAATGGCAACACAGAGTAAGCAGAGAACCACAAGTTTCTGAGGGTGATGGGCTTGTATACTGCATAAGATGAAGTATTGAAATTTTTTTTCAGGCTGATGAGCTTTTTCGTTGCGGGAGGAGGGCGGAAAACCTGACACTTTTTCTCTGATGACCTTTCACAAGAATAAAAAACCCCCTTTAACTGGATAAAGAGAAATGTTCTTTTTTGGGTTTGAAATGTTCTGCATTTGATTGCACACACTAAGAAAAATTGCTATAGAGCCAGAATGCCAGGATTTGCATGAAATTATGTAGAATTTGTTTCGGTATGTTTTTAAAAGTAAGATACTATATAAAGGTTTCACTAGCTTTACGTAGGAGCGAGTTACTTCTTGCTGCTGGTAATTATTGTCAGGGAAACAAAAAGTGTCCTGTGTCTTGGTCACAGCTGTGTCTTCCAAGATGCCCCCTTAATGCTTCCTTTTTTCCAGTCAGAGCTGTGTTTAGCCTGGAGGCACTATGCTCAGTATCAGTATGCCCAACATGCATCTGTTTTATAAGGTGTATCATTCATGAGCCACGTTGAAACCTGAATTTTTGAAGGGTATAAACACAAAGAGCACTAACATTCTGTAAGCAAAAATAACATTATTTTGACATAAGACAACTTCTAGCAGGCTACATTCTGTCCTTCCTGCAGTAAAATAATGGCTTTTGTCACTTGTTTTTCATTTCAAACCAGCATGCTGGAAGTATCTATTTCAAAGGTGAAGGAAAAGAAAGACAAAAAGAGATTGTTACTTTTCCCAAATCAGTTTGATTTCTGTCATTACAAAACAATAACGTAACTGAAGATGTCTTTCAAAACCAGCCAGCACTATTACAGATAAGTTACAGTTGGTCTGATTATTCACGCAGATATCAGCAGGTTATTCCAAGAGGGCTTTATTTCATATTATTAGAGCCATTCTCCAAAAGAAACAGTAATCTTTTTGATGAGCATGGGGAACAATTTCTTCAATACCGATCCAATTTGTTTGGACCCTCTGATTGGTGCTTTCAGCCAGATAGCTAAGCACAGTATTAATTATTCATTAAGGTACTTGAAGGGAGAATATTTGCATAGCCATACTGTCAAAATTGATGAGGCTTTGCGTATGCACCATAGCAATAGCTTTCAACCTCATGCTAAAACTAGAGGTGATACTAATAAAATTTTTTTAAAGATTATCTAAAAAGCCACTAATAATTTGAACTTTCTCATAACCACAGCACATTTATTTTTATAGCACCCACATGTCCTATTGAGAGATCGTTAAAATATTCTTCCTACAGCTGGTCATGTGGGTATAGAATAAAAAAAAAAAAGACCTCAAGAACATTTGTATAATAAAAGGTCATAATGGGGATGATAGATAGTAAAAAGGAAGAGGTTTTGTGTGAGTGGGAGGAAAGAGAAAGCCTGGCATTTAATATACTTATATCCACTTGGAAACACACAGACTGGTTTTATGGGAAATTGTAGTGTTCTGTCAATATACGCAGAGTTGGGCAGAGGGTCATCTGGCTGCTGCAAGACTGGGATACTTCCTTTTGTGTGTACATATTAAGATGCAGTTACTTCTTAAAAGGTAAATTAAAAAAACCCTAAAACTTAAATATTTTTTTAAAAAGTGAAAAGGTCTAAAAAGTTCTTGGTGGTCGGGAAAGCTGCAAGTGGCTACGCTATGGCTGGGCTGCAGTACCCACAGCTCTCTTTCAGATGAGGGCACCAGGCTGGCACATGCTTAAGCTTTTAATCTTATCTTGTTCCTTTCTCCCAGACCTTGAGCTGTGCAGAGGAGAAGCTCTTACTTCACACCACGTGGAAACAGAAAGGAGTGAATTCAGGAGCTGTTGCCTGAGTCTCGAAGTGTTTTCATTCACTTTCTCAGTATCCAGCAGCAGTAGCAATGCTCAGTTACTCTGTGTGAAAAGCTGACTGGTTCGCGCTTTCTAGTATGGCATCCTTGCTAGCAGAGAAGGAAAGAACGTTCCAAGTTCTTGAGCTTAGGGGAACAGTGTCATAAATTTTGGTAAACATTGAACTAGAATTGATGAGCTTGCCAAAAAGCAGACTTAGCAGTCCCTGAAGTAGGTAGCTAAAACTCTGGTATGAGAGGTGGATTTTTACTGACAAGGACGTAATAATGTTTGTAGGATCATCTTTCAGAAGGTGCTGAGGGACGTATTTCTGTACTGATATGAACAGAAGTGGAGGTGATGCACACGTGGCATGTCTGAGCCCCAAAGGTTATGTAGCTTTCTTTGTTCAAAGTTAAAACGCTGAAAATGTCAACAGTGGATCAAGGACAACATAGACCCTCTGTGATTTATTACATACCCACAACAACTGATATCTGCAGTTTTATCGACAGTCCCAAGATACTGTGCTTTTATTTAAAAGTACAGGTCTGAACTATAGGGTCATGTGAATAAGTGACTTTCTTGCTTATTTTTAAACAAGCTGAACTTCAGGCCTTCATGATAAATTTCAGCCATAATTATTAAAAGGGGAAGCCAGATTGTTTTAAAGCTTATGATCTTTAAGCCAACGAAGACAGATGCAGATGGCTGTATTGCATCCCATACGTAGAGAAAGATTCTTTTACCTGCTTCTGTATGAATTTATATGCACCTCTGTGAAGTGTAAACTTTTTTTACTGAAAACACAAACTTATACCAGAAGTCTTTTGCTAAATATAAGGGATGAAAGGTAAGGAAATATTTGCACGATAACGTCAGTGTTTATGGGTAATGTTGTAATTCAGAAGCAAACCCAGAAATTAAAGGAATTCCTAGTTGAGTGCCACAGGATTTTTAAACTCAGCTTTGTCTTGGCTCGGGAATGGCAGAGCAAATATATTCGATGATGGATTAATGATGCAAAGTTTGGAAATTTCTTAATATACCAAGATACAAAAATCAGAGGCCAGATACCACAGCAGGTCAACTTTCATTTCAAATGTTCTTGCTTTTGTACATTAGTCTAAAGTTTTCAGTTTCATGGAAGGAATTTAGATGCTTGATTTGCATTGTAACTAAGGGCAGTCCGGCATCGCAATCCCCTGAGAGTCTTTGAAAATATGATAATCTTTTCTAAAATCTCATTTACTTTGTTTTTACCTTTAATTGTTCTATACACAACCTGAGTATTATTAACATGCCCTTTAAAGTGAGCCTGACAATATTGGGATCCTATTTCAAAACAAGGGCTGAATATAATTGAAGACATTAGGGGAGGGAGAGAGACTGACTGTAATGAGTGTTGGAAAAGGCATATATACAAGTCCTGTGCTAGAATCGGAAGGCACCTAACAATGGAATTGGAAAAATGCAGTGCTACGTAAGACAATAAGAATTTCATCAGTATTCATAACATACGCTGATATTCTATCAGTGAAACACTGCTGTAAGCATCAGCCCATTTGCATGCGGAGCGATGCTATCTTAAATAAGAAAGTAAATGAGGAGTTAGTCCTGATATGGGAAATGTTTCAGACTATTTCCTTACATTCAAAATTCAGCAGCCTTGGTATGATTGCTGATTTCCAAATTTTTAAAGAAATAACCATGAGATGAAGTAAGTAACCACAAATGAAATAAAAATAAGTATTTTGAGAAAGTATTGATAACAAGTTGGGTTTTCTTCTGAGCGCAGTATTAGACCTCAAAGTTGTTACACTGCATATCCTCTCTTTCTTTTCCCTTCTCCTTTCTCTCAACATGAAGCCTTTAGAAAACATATTTCACAAGATTTCCGTCTTGCAAACTACTTGAATATCCAGAGTGTCTTGGATTGCCTCTACTTGGATTGGGCAACTTAAGCTGAATTTACCTCTCTGATCCACATTGATCAAAGCTTACAAACCAGCTTTATTTATGTTGCTTGTACAGATCCTACTGGCTACGTGTCTATGCTTCTCTGAAAAGAAACGTTTTTCTTTAGATATTTCTTCATCCTTAATTTGTTTTTCTGTGGATTTTTTTTTTTTGTGTCTAAAATTTACAGATACCTTTGTGTGCAAACATTAGAGCAGAGTCATCCTTAGCTTTTGCTCAGTCAACCCTTTTAAGATTAACTACCTATAGTTCAAGGCTGTGCTGATTAGGCTGTAGTTACTAAGACCTTCTAATAGTGTACTTCAAAATTCAAGCTGAGCTTAGCCTGCATGGCTGATTTCACCTGTTGAAAGAGCTACAACCACTACAACTGAAATTGAATCTGACATCAAGTGTCATCCAGATGCCCATAAGGTAATAGAAAAGTGTCAACCAATTTTACCAGTGAGAGAAAGGCATATGCTTACGTACATGTGCTACAGACCTATCCTTTAGCTCTAATAAAAAGATGTCTTAGGACAAAATCCACCACATCTTGGATGGAAGAGCTTGATCAGGATATTACTGCTGTTTTAATTTGTAATTAATTTTACTGCTGCCAAATGTCAATAATGAACCCTAGCCCCAAGCATGCCTCAAGTCTAAATTCTCATTTAAATCTAACTTTCCCTGGATCTGTACTGCATCCTTGACAGATCTGACATAACTACCAAATGTGGCTCAAATGTTTAATGTTTAAAAGTACTTTGATTTGAGAAAAAAACATGTGAAACTTTAGGAGGAAATACCTGCACCGAGCTAATTTCCTCTTTAAGACAGTAAGATTTTCATTTAAATAAATCTGGAAGAAAATATGTCTGGACAGCCTGTACTCTGCAATTTCCACTAAGGATATAGTAGTCGTACTTAACAAATATTTAGTAACCAAAGATGGAGGAGTTAACCTCTGCAAATAACATGGTGTGTTTTCAGATAAGTGCTTGGGACCTCCTGGAAAAAGAAGAAAGGTCGAAACAGTCTAGCCTGCAGCTAGAACAGTCGGTGTTCCCTTACAGATGAGCTATTCTTTCAAACTACCCTGTTTTTCCTTTCTCCTTGCCGAAACTGAAGAAAACAACCCGTTATTTAACTGAATGCTCAAGAAAGCTTAGTTGTGATCTTTTAAATGGGTTTCTTCATCAGAAGAATCTGACTGAGTTACATAGCGAAGCATGTTTCCCTAATAACTTTGCATAATGGTGCTGGTATGATGGTCCGTGTTGCTGCCTGAATCTATCTTGATGTTGTTTCCAAAGCCAGTGCTGCTTTGGAACTTTCAGATAACGTTTCCATGGCCAATTGACTTTATGCCATGACGCAGTATCAAGTTAAATAGGTTAATTATTTTCTTCATTTATTGTTATTGCTTTACAACAAGTACTCACCAGTATTTGAACAAAAGGAACTTAAAAGACACAAGTGCAGCTAGGAGTCAAAATATGGGTGGGAAGCAGAGGATCTTCAGGAAGGGTTCTATTGTTTGTAGTTCAGACTACTACACCCAAATAGAATTTATCTAAAAGTTACTTCTTAATTAATGCTGCTGACTTGAAGACTGTCTGTTCAGTTTGGTAGACATATGCAGCATGATGGTGTTTCAAGGGAGTGTTTTACTGGTTCTCTGCAATGGTTAAGACAGTGTCAGCACTTCTATTATACATTCTTCCCTCCATGCTTCCATTACAAGTATGCTACTAGGTAACATTGCAGCCTTTTTCTGTCAGGATCGTTGCAACCTCCACAAGATTAGAATTGTGTGCTTTCCTAGGTTATAGGAACCTCAGATTGTATAGATCTCTCAAGCCACTAATGCTGACGTAGGTTAATTTTTTAGCTCCCATGGGAGATTATTTCCTATTCCTTAAATCCATTTTATTCAAGGAAAATAGCCATGATTATGATCTTACTGAGCTGCTGTAAGGTAGAAGGCATTATGGAGAAACAGATAGGAATTAGAAACAGTTTAATGAGTTTAACAATATCAGTTTACTTTTACAATAGTAAAATCCAAATGGGAATCATGCGTGCTGTGCATTTTGCAATACATATATATTCTCTCTTAAAATTTTATGTGAGTTGAAATTAATGAAGAATTAGGAAAAGATTTTAATATGCAAGTAGATCATTGGCATTTAGTTTATTGTCATTTATCATTAAAAGTCTCCCTATAAAATGTTTTGAGGTTTATCTCTTCCAGTCTTTTCTGTTGGAGCTGTTTGATGTTCTATGACTAATAATCTCTGGAGTGAGGTCTCACCTGCAGCACAGTTGAACTCCCTGAAAGCCTGCACTTCTCTCTGAGGTCCAATAAATCCCTTATTAATCTCACCTTCTGAGAGATGGGAGATCTGGTTTGGTTTTTGTCTCCAGCATGAAAAAGGAATTTTTATTCTGTGGATTTTGGAAATATGGAAAATAGAGAAAGTGGGTCACAAAAGGCTTGCCTGCCTCATGGATTTGGCCCTACCGGGAAGCTGGATGGTGGACAGCATAATCGATGAATGCTGTTCTCATCTTTGGCATGGGAGAAACAATACGCAACTTAGCATTGAGCAGCCTCAGGCACTCTGTGCTTGTTCAGTGGCTGAAATTTAAAGGACTTTATTGGCAGAAACTGTAGTGAGGTAAGTGTGCCTCCAGGGTCTAACATGGGTGTGGAGGGACCAAGTTCTGCTTTTGCACCTAAGCACTCTAGGTGGTGGTACAGAATGTCTCTCCTGTAATGTAGGGTGATGAGCTTGTAGTGGAGAATTTTTCTAGGTTTATAGCGCTGTGTCAGGATTCGGTGTGCACAAGAGTTTCTGGGCTTTTTTCCTGTAACTTGTCCTAATGGTTCACATCTGCATGTGGTATCTGAAAATGCTGTTGTCGTGCCAGGAGAAATTTTATTTCCAGATTCTGTGTTAACATTTCTGGAAATATATTCTGCCAAAGGCAGTAATTAACATACTCGGGCAATCTACTGCATGCATCAGCGAGCTGAAATAGTTTGCGGTATTCATTTCCCTGATTTAATGGGTCTGCCCAAAACCCCTGGATGATGGTTAGAATAGCTACCTTTTGATTCTGGCTCTCAGTACTACTCCTTAGATGACTGACTTCATGTATCAGTACTGCCTCGTCCTGGGTGAATTTAATCTGAGATAGAGGAAAGGCACATACATGAGCAAGTAACCTTGGGAGAAGTCAAGGCGTGACTGTATGTGGTAACACATCAGCTCGTTTGCTATGAATTACCTCCTCCTTTCCAGATAGGAAGAAGTTGTGTGAGGAGTAAGCTCACCCTCTTTTTCTTTTTTTTTTTTTTTTAGTATGAGACCCTAATTACAGGTATTAAGTAGTACATGTGCTTTACATCCATTTTTAGCTTAATCTGCAGTTTCTTGTCCTTATGTCCACACCAACAAGTGCATATTGATTGCCGATGGTCTAAAAACTACCCAGACAAATGAAGTAATGTTGTATTTACAGATAGAACCATTTACAGAAAGTGTTTTCTCTCTCTTCATGCAGAATACATCCTGCATTAGGAATTCTGAGAAAAGTATGTGGGATCCGAACTGGATACAGGAAACTTGGACACAAACTTAACCATGAAGCAAAATAGTTAAAGCATAACAAGGTTCCTAGCCTGTTTCTGTTTTGATGAAAAATGTTTTATCTCAATTTCTGGGTACTTGACTTTGTAGCTTTACTAATGTTCTTTCTTTTGTATAATTTAATATATTTTCCTTGCCAAGAAAAATGTTATGATAGAGTCTCTGATTGTCTGTATATTACAGTGAAAATGTGGGGGCATAATGTCATGTTTTTACATTAACCATTTGCCTTAATGCTCACCTCTCTGATCCTGCTTTAGTCTGTGTAAGACTGTTGCCAGTGAGACAGGAAATCCTGTCCTGTCCTCTCTACCATCTATCTCTGGCTGCAGATTCCTGTCTACTTCCCACGTGCTAGCCATTAGTATTTGTATGGCTGCTTAGTATGTCTAATCAGTACTCTGACAGAAGTTTTTTTTCTTATTTGATTTTCAGGCTGACCACAGTCAGTTATGATGCTACATTGTGAATTATCTGTATTTAAGTGAGAGTTAAATTTGTCTTCAGGCTATGTACAGGAAATCTGCAGTTGCTCACACCTCATTCTTACTCTAGAAGGCAAAGAGAAACCTCCAAGTACTAGATATCAGCCTTAGTCAGCAATCATCCTCTCCCTCCTTCGTGGGCAAATTTTAAAGGAAGTCACTCGAGGAAAGCAAGCAGAAGGAGATGTAGAAATCTGACCTGGGTAAGACAGGCAGAGAGGTTTTAAGATAGAGGATGCTGGCAGAAAGGACAGCCTGATTCCCGAGTTACGGATGAGGAATTGATCTCTGAGACTTCACAACTGACATCAGGGACAAAATTGTGCTGTTGGTTCCTCAGGATTGTTTGTACAGTTGAAGCGCTTTGATAGCTGGGCCCAGTCTCCCAGATGGGAAGTGCTACTACTCCAGAAGTATGTCTGTGCCTGGCTAGCCGAGGGGATGATTCATCAAGGTTTGGGAATCAGCCAGACTTCACGAGCAGGAAGACCTCTGTGGTGCACTAACCCGCGACCACCTCAGAGAGTCACTCATTCTGAATGGAGCAAGAAGGGATACCTTCCTTGCACTTTGCCTTGAAATCCTCCTTTAAATGTGAAACATCAGTATCATAACCTCAGGTGCAATTTGAGCTTGGAGAAACTTGGTGTGACTGTACTGAAACAGCGTTCTGAACACGTTAGCAGCAAAAATGTATTTAGCAGTATACAAGCCTTGAACTGCAACTGGCAGTTGAATTTGTACTTTAAGTGTATATTACTTAGCTCTTTAATGACACATGCTTACTTGTCAAGAAGTTCCACTGTCTTGTGAGCCTGTGTTGCATCAACTGGCGTCATAGCCGGATCCGTCTGTAAGTCAGCTGTGCTGAGCTTGCCAGAATTATGTTGGTATAAATGAAGGGGGTGGCTTTCACTTGAGGCAGTCACTTACTATTCTCACTTCTGTTTTGGCCAGTATAAGAAGTTTTTCACTCTCATAGGAAAACTATGCTTAATAAATTCTCACGATAAATGAAAAATGAAATTTTATCCTCTATTTTTTACTGAAACAGGTGTACCAAAGGGTGATCTGGGTAATTAACTAACACTGTGTGATACCAGGAATAATACAAATTAAATCAAGTTTACATCACTTTTTGTTCTGCATAGAAGGAAACCCAGTAACAGAAGTTGTGCTAGAAATTATGTTGTTGGAATTCTAAAGAGAAAAATACATTAGAAGTTGAATGAATGAAACTGAAGATTGAGACCTTGACTACTAAGACTATAATGAAAGAACTACGTGAGGAAATACGAAAAATAGGAAATAAAATATAATAGCAACCTATTGACTAAAAATATATATGGAAACCATTGGTGTGATTATAGTGGCACAGTCTTTGGAACAGAAAGGGACAAGACAATTGAGAGTTTGAGGGCACTTTCAGGAGGTAGGGAAGCTTCCACAAGGATATAGGAACGATCTAGATGAGCCCATTCCATGCTTGATTCTTTTAGCAAGATGTAAAGATCTTGAAAAGCTCATATATTGAGAGTCAAAGGAGGAATAAAAGAGAAGTCTAACTTCCTGGGAAGACTGTTGTGGAAAGTACACCCCATCAATTATCTGGGTGCTGATTAATTCGTGAACATCACAGTTGTCGCTTTTGTCTCTGGACCGCGTTCTCTTGGACAAATGAAAGAGTAAAGGACAACCTTCAGCTTTTCAGGCTGAGTTGTCATAAGCTTCTTGAGCGGAAAAAATTGAGTTATGCTTCATCATCCAGTCTTTTTGGAAAGCAACCATCAGTGCTGTAAAATTCTTAATACCAGCAAAGCATTGGAGAAAGTTCTCTTAATTACCTCCATCTTCACAAGATACTAACATGATACTAGTTCCTTTTTAGCTGAGCTGCAGGATGGAAGATATGAAGCTGGAAGATGAAGTATTTATATCTACTTGTTCTTGGAAAAAGACTGATTAGCTATAGTGATTTTGCTACCTTTCTCTGCAACATTTGATGCATTCATCCTTGGGTTCCTTCTGTCCTTTCTCAGATGTGTGACAAGAAAATGTCTTTCTCATTGTGTTGAATGTGAGTCCTTATAATGGACACATTCATTGCCAGGATATCTTAATGCTTGGTCTCTCATTGTTTCTTCAACCAAGAGGGTTCTTTTCTTGCTTGGCTACAGATAAAAGATGGATGTTTATGAAGTTTAAGCTTCCTCCATAGGATGCTCTGGCTTCCAGAACAATACAGTCTTCTGGTGTGTGCTTCGATTGAGCAATGGATGTGAACAGAAGTAAAGAGAAGAGGAAAAGTATCCCTTCATCCTGCAGCTGGAACTATGGATTTTCCTTACTTTGGAAGTGTCCCTGCAGTAGGAAAAAATGATATTACTGAGGGACTGCTAATGTCTTTGGCCACATGGATGTGGGCAACACACAGAAACACAAACATTTTCTTCACAATGTGATTGTAACTTTGAAGAATGCTCTTTTCAGTTAAGACAGAAGCCTTCAGCCGGTAGTACACTCACGTATTGATCCAATCTGACAGGAAAATCATGCCTCAGAAAGGCGTTCCTGGTGAAATCGGTCCGTGTCTTAGATCTCTATGCAGCCACAAGGCAGTCAACAAGAATGTATAGTGGCTAGACACTGGGATTGCTGTTTTGGAACTGTACAGGCTCAGACTGGCCCCTCAGAACCAGCTGGAAAGCTATACCCTTAAGCTGTGATATCTCATTAAATTTTGTTTCATCTTTACAAACGGTATACGTGGTCCCTTGGTACCCACTTTGAGAGCTTGGCAATTGTTCTTTGAATGAAAGGACTACTGGATATTTTAAAGGAGAGTTTGCTAAGTTTATGCATAAGTAGTGTATATAAACAATTATTCTTATTCTTACCTCTAATGCTTATGAAGGCAGCAAGATACTTTTAAAAGGTATTTCTCTTAGACTTCAATTCTGTGCTGCTGTCCCTGTTATTTGGTAAATTTCTGCATTTACAGGTTAGTTAACACTGTCAAATGTTGCATGAGGAGAATTTTAACTACTATCTGGATAGGAATGAAAGGAAGAAAGGAAAAAGATTGCCTTGCACTTTCGGCTTTAGTGTTGTCTCACAACATCTGTGGGGAAAATTATTTTTCGTATTCAAAAAAGCAAACAAAAAAAGTATGTGTGAAGTAATAAGCTTACTGTTACTGCAGTGAAAGGCCATGTAATAAAATAGGATGTATTATATATTCTATTCAGTCTAATTCTCCTTCTGATTAGCAACTTGTAAGGTATGTATTAGATGTTTTATATTTAAAGGTTAGACTTGGCTTTCTAACTAAATCCTTGACAATAGTTATAGTAAGTAAAAATATTAAACCCAATTTTATTTTCAGTAGTCTTGTATAGCCCAGAGACCCACAAAACTACAACAATATTCTTTTCTGTAATGGTTCTCAGATTCTTTGTAAGTTTTACTTAAGTGGGCCACAACAGGGGAAATTAAAAGCTTATCTCAATGCATAAAATAGTAATAAAAATTGAATGAAGCGTCAGACATCTCCAGTTTAAATAAATGTAATCAATCACGTCAGCATGACATTTTCTTCACCATATAGGCAGTAATGCGTTGTTCTTAATTACATCCAGATTTGCAACATAGGAAAATTAATGACTAAGGGATTAGAGTTGCTATTTAATGCTCAGAAAGTCTTATTAGGATAAAGGGTTCAAGATATTCTGATTTTCATATGAGTTGAGATTTACTGTGGTCTTGTGCCGGTGTGTCTTATATTTGCATTGTGAACAGTGATCATCCATTTTTAGTTCAATGGTAAAGTAAAACATATATTGTTTTGTGGCCTTTCAACCGTTAAGAACCGTAACATAACAAGGGATCATAAATGTATGGCTGTCTGATTATAAATACTATAAAGGGAACATATTCAATCTACAATTCTGCAGAAATAAATTTTGTTTCTGTCCTGCTCTGCAGAGTAACAAAGTTATGTTAAATAATTATTTTTAAGTAGTCTGTGATTTAGAGGACATAAATAATCATATGTTTTAGGATTGTGCCACTTGTTAGGCACAAGAGGTAGGTAAATTGTTATTTAAACCAACAATTTTTTAATAAATTACACCTGTTTTCTATTCGTGAGGTATGCAAAAGCAGACTTTGGTTTTGTTTGTAATCATTTAAAAAACATTCTTCCCTCTGCAGGTTGATTGTTAGATGTTAGCTTTGTTTAGAAGCTACTTTTTATTTATAATGAATGACCTGTTACAGTGAGGCTCACATTTTCCTCTGCTTGTGGAAGACAGAAATTTTTTACACTAAAGAGGAGCAGAATTATTACTAATGCCAGGTAACTGTATTCCTCTCTAAGTCCCCCTTTCATGTCTGAAATCTGAAATGAAGAATAGCTACTCTCCAGTACGTTTTGAACAAAACCTCACTTGCATCTGCACACCTAACGAAACAAACAAATCAAAGTTCAGGTGCAGCTGAATAAAAAATGTTTGGGAACTGATCAGAAGACTTGCAGATGATTATTTCCTATGTTTATCTCAGTCTTGCTCTTCACTCCACAGGACTTATTACTGTTCCCATTGAAGTAATCTGAACTTTCATTTAAGAGAAATCCTTGAAAACAGAGCCTCTGTGGGAGTGGCTCGTAGCCTGATCAAGTGTCTCTTGGAGATGATGAAAGCCCTGCAGAGACCTTTGGCGAAGGCTGTGTATAGAGGAGTAGCACGTGGCACTTAACCCATCTTGACACAGGCAAAAATAGGTGTTTTGAAATACAGTTTGCATTCTTGTGCCTTTTTGAGTTAAGTCTTGCCCAGGGTTGGTTTTGGAGCTCAGTGCAAAATTCTAAGGAAAACTTTGAGGGCCTAGAGCCTGCCTTCAAATATTTGTGCGTGGTTCCATTGACTTAGTAGGCTTTGAAATTCCAGCCTTAAAGGGCAAGTCAGACTTTATTACTTGGATAGGCAGATAAACTGTAGCAGCAAAGACTTGTACAGAAAATACTCTATGCTTTAGCACCATAAAAATCTCTAAAACCTTTTTGAACCAATGGAGAAAGTAATAAATACAGCTCCACTTGAGCTGCCTCTTCAATCTGCAAGCAGAGACACCTTTCACTCAAACAAGTAATATAGATACAGTGCAAAGAAATTTATACTCAGTAATAGATTCTGTGATTGCCAAGAGCTGTGCCATAGGCAAAACCGGTGGGGTGTGGGAAGTCACCTTTTGATCTCAGCGCTAATCAGTATGATAGTCAGCATCAATTGTAAGTGTAATTAGAAACATTACATTGTATGTGTTTGCATTAGGTGGTGTATGGCACAGTACACTGTGAAAGTAACAATTGAAAATACTGTAAGGCTATAGAGGCAGAGTGGAGGAACGATGCTGGCCATTGAGGGCATGAGGCAAAGCTGCTAGAAGTCTGGATTCATGCTTATTCTTTGACCCGTGTAATTTAAAAACCAAAAAACAATCTCATTTTTAAAATGCGTAATTAATGGGGCTGATTAGTGTTTTTCCTTTACTTGGAACCATCTATTTGAAACTTGTCAGAACAGTGATTTGTACAGATCTGAAAAAAGACAGAGCTGTGCTACTGTAATTTTAAAATTAGAAGACGTTCTTTGTTAGAGCCACTAAATAGAACGATTGAAAGGATGCATATTGCATGTTATAGTGAGAGCTGGCAGAGTGAATATTAAGGATGAAATTCCAACTCAGTTGACTTTATTGTCAAAACTCCTGATGATTTCAAGGTGGCTGAGATTGCAGTCTGCATATTTCAGAAGTGTGCTGAAGAACATCTCAGACTGGTACACAAAATTAACAGTGGTGTTCATACGCCCTATTAATGAAGGAAGGCAACAGAAACCGTCACTTTATTTGTATTTATGCAATAAAAGTGTGTATTGTATAGATGAGTAGTTACTATGATTAATCAATTTATCTTTGCTTCTTATACAAACGGTTCTTTTTCTGTGCATGGGAGGGAGTGCAGAATTCAAAATAGAATCGAAATTAAATAAAAAAAGACACGGTATGAATGCAATCATAGAAAACGCACACTGTAATTTATGAGGAAAGCATCTATGTGCCAACTTCTGAGGCATTTGTATTGCTATTCATGATTAAAGTGGAATTGATATGGCAGTATAACAATCATAATACACACGTTCAGGCTCATGCTTATTTTAGAAACTGACAACAAAAGTAATGGAGTAGTAAAAAAGTATTTTTTTCTTGGTTAAAAAATTTTAGAATAGGAGTATTTGTAAGTGAATTTGTCTGTTTTTACGGTGCATATGGATGTCGGATAAGGTGGAGAGATTTTGTTTAGGAAGAGTTACCTCTCTACCAGAAATTATTTTAAAGAGCTAAACAACAGGCACGTGCCACGAACTCATCCAGAAAGTGTTACCAAAGTTAATTATTGCATCTATGGCTCTTGTTACACCATGCACAGGTATGTAGGCAGAAGTCCGTGTTCATGTTCGATAACCACTCACTGAATATCCAGACTGTGGCCCTAGTTGCGCTGTGTGTCAGTGTACGGTCAAAAATGCAATATTCATTCCTAGTGCTTTGGACGTTGTGTTCAGAATTGTTGCATGCGTAAACCACGTAGTGTCTATTGGTACTGCGATTGCTCAATTGATTTTGCTTGTAAGCAAAGGAAGACATAGCCATAGAATGTGAAGCTCCAAAATTCCCTTTCCACGATTGTTTTTTAGAAGCTACTTAATGTGCTTTAAATCACTATAATTTTTAAAAATTGCTGAGAGGTGTCTGAATGACCTCTGACCAACCCTTTAACTGGTTTTTGAAAGATTAAGCAGAAACCAGGTTTGAATTTGAAATGCTAGCTATCATCTCATCAGTGTTTAGTATCACTATGACAGCACAGAGAAAAAGAAATAATAGAAAACCAAGAATTGAAAATAAAAAGAATGCACTGAAACAAGGGAAACATAATTTGTAAGTAGCTTTGTGGATTTTTCTGTCTCCTTTCTGGATCCATTCATACTCAATAACGCAAATGGCTTATGAAAGGATCAGCAGTGATTCATACAGCATTGTACGTATCTGGTTTGAGAGCGCCGGATGATATATTTGCTATTTATATAGTCCACGGAGTTCTAGGAAGCTTCTAAAGTGGTTAAGAGACAAAGAATGATTTGCCTTTTCATTAATGACAATCAGTGTCTTATGTAGCAGCTTCAGAGCTCAGGCAAACGGACTGATCTTGTTGGTTCCTTTCAGAGTTTTAATATTAGGTTGTCTGAAAAGTATTCTTATGCAGTAAGACTCTGGGGAAAAAAAACCCTGAAATAAGTATTAAAATAACTATTTAAATGTTAGAAATAGGCAAAAAATAAAGTCTGTAGAGGCTGGCAGTTCAGATGTCAGTACCAAAGGTCTGAACAGAAATCCCAGTTCCAAATTCTTCCAAACCATAAAAATCTGGATCCAAATATTATGGTTTGAACCAATCTTCAGCCAGCTGCATAATTGCTCAAATAACCAAGACCAGTCTAGAAATGAATGTCTGTTTTAAAAAAAAAAAAGACAACACCCCAACCCCCCCAGACAAAGCCAAAACATTTATTTATATTGCTGCAGTGAAGTAGAAGTATTTGGTTATGATGTCTGTAAATTTTTAAAATTTGAACTTTCAGTGTCTTTATATGAGTTTAAAAATTTCTGATTTTCAGTGTGTGAAATGATACTACAGGTGGTAATTTTTTCCTGTTTTGTCTAATTTGCATCTTTTTAACACTTGAAAGCTAATTCACTGTTTTTAGAGAAAGCGTGACAGGCAGACAGATTATAGGCTTATTTTTCAAAGACGTGGAAATTTTGAAAAAATGCAGAGTACAAACAAAGGAGGAAAAAAGATATATTTTAATTTTTGGTATGAAAAAAGATTAGTTTTAATTTTGGTGTGTTCAATGAAACCTTTTTGTTGGATCTAGTCAGATAAGTAAACTTTGTTGGTTGTTACTTTTAAGTACTAGAAATAAAGAAGCTTGTCCTGGAGTCTTGGGAGAAAAATCACCCTCAAGTTTTTTTGTACATCACTCTTGTTCTGGTAGCTGAAATAGCTTCTTTTTGTGCTTTCACGTGCTTGTATTTCAGTCTTCTCGGAGAGGCTTATGAGATGCAGAATATATCATAGGTAGTTGGCTGGTAAAAAGTAAGGAAGGGAAGGCCTAAACCTTGCTTTAAATCTTGAAAACTTAGAAATTTCTCTGTCTCAAAGTAGTTCATGCCAAAGTATCAATACTTTACTTTGCAAGTAATATTGTGCTACAGACCTGTTCTGAAATGAAAAAAGTTATCTGAGGAAGATCAATGTACTTACTGGGGGTGGGGGGGTAACAGAAACCTCAAAATTGCTTAAGATTCAGGCTCAAATTGATAGCTTATTAAAAAATAAATAGTTCTAGTAAATGATGGAATGTCCTCTTTTCTAAATGAAATGTTTTATTTTGGAAAGTTTGAAAGCATTACAACTTTTGTGAAAGACTTTACAAATCTTTTTGTAGTGGAACTGACTTAAATTTCCCCAAAAGTGATGTTTCCGGGAAGGAGGTTTGTTATCTTAAGTCTCATCAGAAGTTCTTCCCAAGCATAAAAAACCCCCACATTGGTGTGGTCGACCTGGAATTGTTTTTCCTCTAAAAGCCTGCAAGTTTCCTTGCTATTTTAGAGTGAGCTGATTTTTCTATTTGTATGTGTAAAAGGCAAGGATTCACCCCTGAAACTGAAAACTCGTAATTGTAAAGTTCTCTCCTTTGTGTGCCCTTGCCCTTCCTTAGGCCACTTGTTTGCCTGTCTGTGGGTCACAGGTGAGTTCCTCAAGAGCATGTGAAACCTTTCAGTGATGGTTTGGGTTTTTTTTTTTCCTTTGAGAAATTAATTATCCTCAAAGCTTCTTGGGATGTTGCCCTGTTCTGTCCAACTGGGAAAACACAGAACATAATCTGACAACTAATTTCCACAGCAAATTATGTGTCTGCTGATCTGCATTACATATTGGAAGGAGACTGCGTGAGATTCTGCCCTTTAGGTGGATTGAACTTGCCTTTAATTTGTTGGGGTTTTTTTTTTGCTTTTGCTGCAGTGTAATGATAGACCTTGCCTAAAATGATGAAATGCTGGTTCCTGGCCAAAAATTTAAAGTGACATATGTGTATTTTCCGCTAGGAAAGTTGATATTAGCTCATTAGCATCTTTCACAGCTGAAATAACACAGTGAGCCAATGCGAATCAAATGTTCCCAGGGGCCTAGTTTCCTCCCACTGATTGGAGAGTGATGAAAACAAAGAATAAGAGGTCAGCCTGCATCTAATTTCAAAAAGTGCCCTATTGATGGGGAAAATATCTGAGATCAAAAGACCGTCATCCAAATGTAATCCATGCTGACCTGGTTTGTGATAAACAGTGAAATCAACCATTACACTAATATTACCATTCATTATTATAATGCATCTAATAATTTTCCCAAATGGCCTTTTTTTGCACTCTACACAAAATCCATATTTGTATTGTTACACTTCTATCGATAATTGAGATGTTGAACATCTTACTCGGCAGTTGCTTTGCAGATGAACTGGCAATATCCACCGTCACCAGAGTCTCAACTGTTCACTTACCTAGCTGATAAACACAGAGAGAGAGAGAGAGAGAGTCTCTTCACATTTCTGGTTCCTGACTAGATTTCTTCCTACTAAAGCCCAAACCCTCTCTAGCATACTGCATTTTTCGTACAGTTCCTCAGCTGCTCAAATGCCTCTGAAATTAAAAAAAAAAAAAAAATTAAAAAATTAAAGACTAAAATTCAGCACAGATGCAAAAATGAATGTCGAGATGAATATAGTGCGGGCTCAGAAGTTAACTGTCATCACTCCCCATTGCATTTTTGTCTGTTCCATGTGCTGTGCACCTGTGGCTTGCAGACAATGGATTTGATTGCACTGTAGAAAACTGGCAGTCAAATTAAAGCTGATGCTGCCTGTTGCTGTGTCTTTGTTCTCTCCTGTGAGCTCTTTGCATGCTTTTATCCTGTTTTTTTCTTTATTTTTACATCACCTCTGTGTGGTCTTTTAATTATTATATTAGTAGCCTTTGCAGCTGCTTTTGGGATACTATAAATGTAGCAAAGAAAAAAACAGTGGTGAAGTGAAGGCATTATAGGTTGTAGACAAAAGAAAATAGTTATTCAGCAATCTTTGAAGTACACAGAAATAGGACCAGTGTCGTTGTGACTTAAGACCACCAGGTAGTAGAAATTAATTAACTGCAGCCTATCCCCTCCCCCCAGATCCTATCATCAAAATTAAGTGAACACCTGCACTGAATAAAATTGAGCTGAACCAGCATGAATATTAAATTCTGAGCTTGATTTACTGCTAAGTTACTCCAATTTTGCGCTGGCATAAGTTGCCTTTAAAGCAGTAGAGTTACACGGTTATGAATTGGGGGCAATGTGGCCGTGAATCGAGTTGTTCAGGTTCTTTCCTGTGGTGTCAGGTCTTGTTTTGCTTCGGAGTACCAATGCGAGTGCCACTTTATCCTCTCTGATAGAATATGGTGTTAGAGAGGCACTGAGGACGGTATGAGTTGTGAAATTTTTTTTTGTGAAATTTTCCATTGCTTTGTTTCACAAGATTTCACAATTCTCTGTTTCACAAGAATTTTCAGTTTTGTAGTGGCTTGTCAGGTCTAGGAGAAGCACAATTACCAGTGGACTTGCTCAGCTCACTTGCATCAGAGAACACCGTGTGTGTGACAATTCCCATGGAAGGGCTGGCCTGCTCCTTGGGCTCTGTGTCCTTACGCAGCCGTTTCTCTACAGTTCTTTTGTGGACAATGCTACAGGATTGCAAAGGAACTTGCACAAAACTCAGTACTAAATTAAAACCATAGAACATGGAGAGCATGTTGAGAATTATACTTGTAGCTCCCGTGTTTTTATTACATTGTCTTCCCAGATCCACCTGGTGCAGGTGTGCTTAGCGTCAAGTCCATGTGCAAAATGGACAGCGCTCAGTGCTAAATGCTGACTTGTGGAAGCACTGAAGTGTAAATAGGTGCCGGATAGTTCTACTTTGTACAACTAGAGCAAAATCATTGCCTGTTGCTTGGCAAAGGCTCGTACTCCCACACTGCACACACCAGGCTCAGTGTGCCTGAGAGCCCCGGATGCTCAGTGGGAGAGA
Source organism: Steatornis caripensis (assembly GCA_013398225.1). Lineage (NCBI taxonomy): Eukaryota > Metazoa > Chordata > Aves > Caprimulgiformes > Steatornithidae > Steatornis > Steatornis caripensis. Next base: position 1,167,565 of record VZSC01016581.1, on the reverse strand, counting down.
AGAGCGCACGCATCTTGGACTCAACTGGTTAGAGTTTCTGGAGGAGGTTTGGGTTAATTATTTTGTAAGAACTATTTTGTCCATCCTAATGATTAATTGTGTAATTTTCCAAATTGTCCTATGCAGTCTAGCTACTTGATCTGCAGTACACATCCTATTTTCTGATATTTTCTGTGATAGAGCTAGGTGTTTTTAAGGAGACAAGTGGTTAAAAAATAGTGCTGTGTGAAAGGTGCAAGCAGATACAGAAAAAGGCATGCAGCTGCAAGTGAAAATACTGCAAGATAAATAAACTGACACCCTAATCTCACTTCCCTGTCTCTTAGGGCTCAATCTAAGACCTTTTAAAGACTTCCATGGACTTCAGTAGGCATTGGATTAAGCTCTTAATCTTTTATTTTAGACTTGCATTGACTCAGATGCTTATTTAGTTTTTGAGGAAATCCATGATTTTTTTTTTCCTTTCTTTTTCCTTCCAGATGCTGGATAAATAATTTCATGTTTTAAGGACTATCAAGAGTACCTTATCCTCTCATTGAGCCATACATTGGCGATTTCTCTATTTATTACGAGTTTCTTGCTGTCCTGGGTAATTTCTAACAAGATAGTACTTTCTTAGTTCTGGGAAACTGGGAAAGTATTTGCAGTACATAGTCATCCTGGAAGAAACTAATTTCCTTCAATAGTTCACTTTTCTGCTACAATTTGCATTCCAAATTTATTTTTTTCTGGAAAATGTTCATATTTTATACCTTTTAGCTCATTGAACTAACTGGTCTATTCTTGATTTAAAAGTTCTCCAGTGAATTCTTGCCGTACTAGTCTAAGGAAAATTTTACTAAACCATCCTGTCAGTAGCGTTGATCTTTCTATTGATATTGCAGATGATAGCAGGCAGAATGTTGCAATAATCCGTCTTCCACGTCTCAGTAATCTTCTATTCAGGATTCCTCTTTTTCACACATACTACTGACTCTATGTTAAGGTCTTCTGTCAGTGTCTGTTGTTGTATGAGATGCAAGGAATTTGTAGGGTAAAAGATACCTTTCCCATAGATGTTACCTTTCTACCTGCATACCCAAATGTGTGTCCCTTGTTTCAAAGGCCTTGGAGTTCTTACTTTGGAACACAGAGGGTGTCTACTAAGATACAGGAATAAGGGATTGTGGTTTTTAATGTGGAAAATGCAGTGTGAGATTGACAAAAGTAAATTGAAAATTCAAACTGAAAGTGGATATAGCATCAGCTGAATGGAAGGTGTCTGAAAGTAAAAAAAAAATTGATTTGATGTTTTGAATATTTTGGAAAAAATAAGATTTTGGTTGATGCAGACTTTACTTCAAAACTGAGCTTCAAAAAAATCTTAAGTGTATGAAAATAAAACGTTACTTTCATATTTATTTTGTTTTGGTGTGTGCGTGCACACACACACACAAAATTTAAGGTATTCCCAAACTTTTAATCATTCTTCAGTGTTGCTCTTGAGCTTTTCAAACACTTTCTCTAATAGGAGTGATCAGTAGGTGGCCCAGGTTGATCACCCTTAGCTATTCCTGCTGTTGATTATTTATGCTCTATGAAGAAGGATTAAGGAGCGCAAGTACTGCGTCTGGATTTGCGCGAAGCAGCAAGCAGAAGTGAGGCAGAGCCACTGGCCTTGTTGTCAGAAGATTGTTTATTTTCTAAATACCAGCATGTTACCAAAGTGATAAATGTGAGCAGCAAACAATATGAAGACAATCTGTCCTCTAATGAACTAGTTTAATGGGGTACTTAAATAACTTAAAAAGAAAAAGAAAAAATCTAAAGGGTGATACGTAGTCCCCGTTCACAAGCTCTTACTAGTCAGTTAGCCAGGTATCTTGGGAGCTGTAGAGACTGCTTTTTGTTTGTTCTGGATGTCCACCAGTTCTTTGTTCTGGTCGCCTTCCATATTTTTGCTGTATTTGAGACTGGTAGCTCTGCAGACCTGGTAGCTCTTCAGCACTTCCTTCTCATCCTCCAGCTGTTACAGTCCTTACTTTAGTCCTCTTTACAGAGGCTTAAGTTAGACAGCGGCAGCTGCTCAGCTCGTTGTCAGAATTGTTTTGGGATCAACGATGGATTGCTTGTGTTCACTGTTTCTTGTCAGGCAGATAACAAGACCATCTTCCAGTCGCTTTGAGTCTTGTGACTATACTACGGAAGAGGATTGCCGTAGCCAAGCTGGGAACTGTAGCAGGAAAGCGTATGCATGTGTGTCCAGAGCACACATTAAATTTCCCGGTGGTTTGTTTGCCTTTGAGAACTGGGTTTGGAGGTAGTGCTGGGTTGTGTGGGTTTATAATTTTAACAGCCTAGCAAAGGATACAGGGTATAACTCTCACACAATCAAACGTCTGATTTTGCCAAAATCAGGGTTTGTCTGAGTGTGGAATAGTAGGAAGTAGTTACAGCGTTCTTTTATGCATTAACAGAAATATAATTGGGGTCATGTGTGTATCAGCAGTATTCTTTCATCTAGTGAATAATTATCTAAAAGTTAATTTGAAATGACCTAATTCTTTAACAAACACTTACTTTTCACGTAGGCAGTTCTGTGCACTGGTCTGGAGTGGAAAGTTTATCCTGGTTCTGGTGCTCATCAGCTAGCTGCTCATAGGGACTGCAGCAGTCTGCCACAAAGGTGGGCATTTGTGCTTGAAATGTTTCCCAAAATCAAGGTAGGATGGGGCTTAGAGCAGTGCCTGAAAGTAGGAAAGGTGCCAACAGGTGGGATTTCAATCGAGAAGTTGTAGTGGAGCTGCTTTTGTAGCTATTCTTCATAGGCTATCTTTCTTCTTTGTAAATAAAAGGCCTTACTCCTTGAAGTTGCCAGTCCTGAACATTCTCTGAGCACCAGTTTACACATAAACATTTTTTTTCTCGTAAAGAAAGAGAAATAGTGAACGTAATAGGAATGTCATTGTTGTATAGCAAGTATTTAGCATTTTAATTTCAACAATTCTGGTTTAATGAAAATTAGTTTGTCCTGCTGGAAACTTTCTAAGAGTCCCTCCTCCTTGACTGCGGTTGGGTTTTAACTTGCTAGTCTCAAAGCAGACACTAACACAGACTGTCAATTTCTAGTTAAAAGGAAATTGTAATCAGCCCCCTTGATACTTGCTGCCTGACGACTAAACTTCCTCAAAGAGGTTAGGTATACATAACTAAGCAGTAAAAACCCCAATGACACATCACGATGATTTACAAAAAAATAGTAAAGAGAGGGAAACACATAACCTACAATATATTGAAAATTATTTCTCTATTAATTTAGATATTATGAATTTCAGCCAATTTTCTGAAGCTTAAATTCACTTTACAGATTAAAAATGCTCCAACCTGCTACTGCCAGTTAAGCGAATGGGTGCTCCCCCTCACTCCCATTTTAGAAGAACTGGGTTGTAGTTTAGTGGCAGTACACTCTACAGGTGATTTTTGCCTTGGAGAGCAGTACAAGAGTTCCTTATGCCATTTAATTTCACCAGATGTGCTATGCCAGGCATTCAAGGCTGAGCAGATGAGCTGGAATGCTTTGCCTGCTGGCTGCTGCGCATCTGCCATAGAAGGCTTCTCTCTCTCAGGCTGGTGATGCTGGCTGCATGGGAGCAAACCAGCCGGTGAAGGAATAGCTGATGCTGCAGCTGGTGTGATGGTATTATTAAGCAATTATTAAGAATACTCTGGGAGAGTGGCATGCAGTGTGCTAGCAGGAAAATTGTGACTTGTTGATATTCTCATGCTGTCCAGCTGTCTTGGATGAATTGGTGTTGCTCTTTGGTCAAATTTTAGAATCCTAGCTTCTCAAGCTATAGGTGGGTAAAATAGGCTTCACCTTACCAGAGGATGTACCTTAGTTGAATTACTTCTTTGTGGCTTCTTTTTCAAAACTAAAGATGAGAGGGTGAATTCACTTGCGGTCTAACCTTGGTGACAGTATGCTACAATTGAGCTTGGTTGTGTGGCTTACAGTAGGTTCTTAGAAGTATGCAACTGTATGACATGGTCACTGTGAAACAGATATGTGCATATGGACATATCTTACACATAAACTTGCATGAGCGAATTAGATTTACAGGTTTTACATGATTTTAAAAAAGCCAGTGGCAAGTATATTTTATAAGGTATACATAAACATGAGGCTTTCCTATGGTGTGTATCAAATACCAAAGCTAAAATTGCCATGAATCATCTATAGCTGCTCTAGAAAGAGACATAATAAGACAGTATTTTTCAAGCAGTGTTTATGTATTCTTTATTTATGTAAATAGACTAATAGCTTCCAGAAACCCATAGCAATTTGGAGGCAATGGCAAAGATTCCTGGCTCTGTAGTAGGTTCTGTAGTTCAGCCATGGCAGTGAAGTCTTACAGCTGTGATTATCCTCTGCTCAAAGAATTAATAGGTGGTTTGGAGATTCCATGAACATCAGACATGTCATGATTTGACCTTGAGCCATTCCGTCTCCCCTTCCCGTTACTGTAGCTGATGAGAAAAAATAGGCAAGCCCCATTGCTGTAGTGTTTCCACCAAAGCACTAGAAATTTGAAATTTGTCCGCAGACTGCCAGACGGTTGCTTTTACAAGCACAAGTGATGGTTTCATCGAGTCTGATCCATTCAGATGATAACTGATAACCCACAATCACGTTCAGGCTGGCAGTGCAAAACAGATCAAATACCAGGATACTTCTGACAGGGGAAAGGGAAAAAATCTGGAGGGAACATGTCTGTTAAATGTGTTCTTCAGTGAGACTGCTGGATGTTTTTGATACATTATTTAAACGTCCCCTTGACAATGAAAGAAACTAGAAGTTAGAAAGCAGTCGTTTCTTTACACTTGAAGGGCTTTTAAAGATATAGTAGAAATTTTACCACAATTAAATCTCATAGCTGATGAATGACGTGCAGCTGGAAGAAAGTATATTGGAAGATGCTAAAGAGACTGTTTAGTCCAAACAGAAACATTGGGTTATTTGTAAAATCTGTAACATGAACTTGTACTTTTATGGATAAAATTATTTTAAATAGTTAAAGTCTGGAACAAATCTTTCCTCTAAATTGTCAGACTACAATCTTCTGGTGATGGAGAGCTGCCGGTAGTGTATGGGAGCACTATGTGTTCCAGGGAGTGATTAGATGTACATCATTAAGCATTTGGTGTAATTGGAATAGAACGCAGATACAAGATAAATGTCTTTTGCTCTGAAAATAAGTATCTTAGCTTCTCATTAATGTTTATTGAAACTGATACTTCTAATGACAAAATGACTCAATAGATTTTTTAAAAAACACTTTAAACCTTCTTTCATAGATGAGAAAAAGAAACTTTTCCATGAAGGCAGGATCTACTATGCCAAAGTCAGTTTGGGTATAAATATTATTGAGCCCTTGAATAAATGGATGCATGATGGAAACACCTGTTTGGCTGTAACTAATTACAGCGGTACAGATGGGTGCTTGCATTTTAATCCCAAAATGCCCTCACAGGAGTAAAACCATGAACAGTAGGGAGTTTGCAGAACTCAGCAAAGGAGCAGTGTTCAGTTAGAGAATTTAGAAATGCGGTGAAAGTTGATGGGTACCTTCTGTGACAACGCAGCCAAAGAAGTAATTCTGAAGCCTTAACCATGCTAATATGAAGCGAGAAAGAATCATAGAATCATAGAATGGTAGGGGTTGGAAGGGACCTCTAGAGATCATCTAGTCCAACCCCCCTGCTAAAGCAGGTTAGCCTAGAGCAGGTTGCACAGGAATGCATCCAGGCGGGTTTTGAATATCTCCAGAGAAGGAGACT